>JACXGJ010004115.1:0-48042 GCA_016801105.1 Esox niger | reverse complement strand
TATTGGAGGGTATTTGGCTGGGTTTGACCCTAGGCCGCCTCCCTTGTATTATAAGTACTGTGGAACTTCCTGTATTCTTTGGAGAAGCACAGAGAGAGGGAACTAACATCAATGTCTCATGCTGAATAAAGATCGCTCTCCCCTGACTTTGGTTGCATAACTTTTGTTCTTGAACATCATCAGAACAGGAAGCTAACAGAATGAGGACCAAAAAGTTCAACTCAGGTTTCATCAGACCTTAGCACATTTTCCCATATGCTTTTGGAAGCCAAGGCATTAGCCCATTCATATGAAAAATACGGGAGATTGTCACGTGCAGTACAAAGCCAGTACTTGCCAGTACTTCCTGCAGCTCTTTTAATGTTGCTGTAGGCCTCTTGGAAGCCTCCCTGACCAGTTTTCGTCTAGTTCTTTCATCATATTTGGAGGGACGTCCAGTTCTTGGTCATGGCTCTGTGGTGCCATATTTTTTCCACTTGATAACGACTGTCTTCACTGTATTCCGTGGTATATGTAATGCTTTGGAAATTCTTGTTTACCCTTCTCCTGACTATCTTTCAACAATGAGATCCCTCTGCTGCTTTGGAAGCTGTCTGTGGACTATGGCTTTTGCTCTGAGATGCAACTAAGAAAATGTCAGGGACATCCTGAACTTTATTTTGGATTAATCTGAGTCAATTTCAATGATGGCAGGTGTTTAATTACTTCTATTTAACATGTATTTGAATGTTGTTGGTTAATTCTGAACACAGCCACATCCCCAGTTGTGAGTGTGTGCACACTTACGCAACCACATTATTGTAAGGTTTTTCCACATTTATATTTTTCGATGTTAGTTTGCAACTGCTAGCGAAGACGTCTGCTTCAAGTTCGTAAGGGGCACCAATATATTGCCCCACATACACACCAGCATGGTTATTAAAAGTTTAGGCTCCAATGTCAGTGCCTATAAACTTAATATGGGAGAACATATCAATTCTGCCTAACCACCTATCGTAACTGCACAAACATAGCAAAAGCCTTTGCATTAAATGAGCAGTTAAACGAAAGTTGACACAGGCTGCTGCTTCAAATTGGAAATAAGTGTACAATAGAAAACACTGATTTAACTAGATTTTTATTCAGTTTAATAGCAGAATGTAGGCAATTATCTTTATTTAGTGAGATTATCTACACTGTTTACCCCCATGTTTGAAAATAGTAAATCATAACTGTAATTATCGCGATTCAATATTTTAACAAAATTGTGCAGCCCTACAAGTACGTATTTTGCGGATGATAGTGAGGTACTGTTTTGTATATAATAGGCTAGTATGCCAGCATTGGGACATACTACCTCAACAAAATTGCGTCTCACCATTAGATAATTTATTAGTAGAGGCCTATTAGTATCTACTTAGTACATGGAATAGTCATTAGAATTGACCAACTGCTTGTGAGACTGAATATGAACTTTACACTGCTAAAGCAATTTCATTTCATGGGAAAAACATTAGTTTTTCCTTCATTTGTGGATGACATTGATACAATAACTATCAATATAGGTATAGATAACTGACTGTATTGTCAAGTGAAGACTAAAGAAACATGCAAAACCCTCCTCTTTAACTGCGCAAAAGGTTGTTGATCTATATGACCCCAAAAAGCATGCACGGATGCATACACAGAAAATCCACCAGAAAGTCACAATATAACCATACAGTTTTATTTTAGGCTCACTATAACGTAGCTACTGAAGCTTGTAGCCAGTGAAGTGTTTTTCGATCCTGAACAAATCCTAATGCATAGTTTGTTTTTCAGTGGTCGCATGCATAGCAGTCCGCGTCTCCAACCACTACGCTATTTAAAGGGGAGTCTGTCACTCAGTTAAAGACATTGCTCTTCTTGGCCGGCTGTGCTTACGCAGCCTGTCAAAAAGGTGAAAAATAGGTACTCTTCCTCTGACCACATTTACACAATCATTCACACACTAAGTGGGAGTATAAATTAACATAATATGGTCAATTCTGGACAACAGCAGAAGTTTAATTGAAATCACAATGACATCAATGTATTGGTACTGGACCTAGGCCAGTTGTTATGCCATTGTTAGCAATGTTGTACCCTTGCTATTTTGCACAAAACATTTGGTAGTACTGCCACAGCATCTGAGCAAACCATCTACGTTGCATGACATACAATCAATCTGCCTGGACACATTATCAGTGCACTCCCCAGTCTTCTTAATAAGAAAAGGATCTGGTTTTGCAAGTAACCTTTAGTTAGCTCTTCTACATAAAGTTTTGAGTAAATACCTTTTGCGTCCTACTGAAAATGCAGCTGCAACATCTGACAATATTAGAATTACACAATTCAAGTTTATCTTGTTGAGAGAACATTTACTTCAGCTGTTTGTACAGTTGAGTTTTTCAAGAAGCAATTTCCAAAACTTTTTTCATACACTTTTCTAAAAGCAGGATGTCATCAGGCCTTTTTCAGTATATCCAGCAATTGTTAATATTCTTATTTTACTTCGCAAACAACAACTTTCAGAAATCCAATCAGATGTTTTAATTGTGTTTAATGCAAAATATTTTATAGTTTTCCGTGTTGCTAGAAGTTAGTCATAGCTGGTTTTGCTCAGAAAGAGCTGACCATTCCAAACTGCCAACCCAGTTGCGTGGCTGGTCCCATGATCCGCCCTGTGTGATGATGGCACCAGGGAGGGTATAAGCAGCACCATCAAAATAATTTTGGAGCAAAAAAATGTTCTATTAGTTTTATGACTTGGGGAACAAATGTTTAAATAGAAATAAAGCCATGGTCTACCACGATTTACTGCTCCCTTCAGTCAGAGAATGTTTGCAATGTATTTTTAATTTTCTGATCCCGATAATGACCTGGATGGAATTGTGTGATAAAATTAAGGATCCAGTTGTTAAGAAAGTAAAAATTACAAAGCGGTCACCTGCATTTTGGTAACAAGGTGTGGGATGGGTCTTGAGAAATGCAACCCATCTCAAATTCATAGACACTGTCAAGAAACCAAGGTTTTATCTCGGGTTCTGAATGTAGAAATTATGCTCATGAGGCATTTATAAGTTCAATCGTAATAAGAAACAATGATAATAATGTATATCAATAAAACAATTTGCAAAACAGATGCAGCAACTAGCAAGGATCCCAGCTATAAACCAAAAACTCAGCAAAGAAGGGGTCTCTGGTCACGTGTACTAAAGCCCTACTAACCTTATCGTATTTCTCCTTTAGTGTGGCCGCTTTCTTTTCATATGGCTTCTTCTCCTCTGCCGAGGAGCTGTTCCACATCTCGCCTAGCTTCTTAGCGGTGTCTCCGATGGACAGACCTGGGTGTTCGCTCTTCACCTTTGGCCGGAAGTCGGCACAGAAGATAAAGAATGCCGACCTTTGAGGGAAAAAAAATCTATAATAAACCTGGTCAATTAATACTACTTGGATTTGTCTCTAGAAATGCTGTGAGTTTAGTAAACCAAGAAAATAATTGTACATACGGCGGCCTCTTGGGAGCATTGGGGTCCTTGAACCTTTTCTTTTTCTGGCCTTTGGGTGGGATGTAGTTCTTCATTTCTCTCTCGTATCGGATCTTGTCCCCCTTTGCCATGTCTTCAAACTTGCCTTTTTCTTTAGAAGACATGGTCTGTCAAGTAGTACAATTCAGATCATTACGAAGACCGTACAAACCAGACGCCTTGTTGCTTGGCCCTCGACTTTAACGAGGCAATCAGCAGTTCAAGTGTCCACCACCTCAGTTTCTGTAAAAAAACTGAGAAATGTGCCTGGAGACATTTAATCACTCTGAAATCCATGGAGTTGTGGAAGCAATCCCTGCCCATCCATATGACAAAGAAAGCAACTTTAAAGATTTTTCTGGATCAAAAAGAGCTAACGTGGTGGGCGTGATCAAAATCGTCCCGTCACCCCACAGACCTTTTAGATAATGTATGAGACATTTTCTTGACATCTTAATGAAGCTGAGAGAAATGTTGGGAAGTTGAAAGCAAATGTCCTGCAAATCTATTTTCCAAAGAGCTGAGAACAATGTCACTGCAAACATTGTTCAAACATTCCACAATTTTGAAGTAGAGGTCTTAAAAGTAAATTATTTTTCCAACAAAATGTTCTGACAGTAGCCCATTAGCAAAATTACATGTCACTGCTTTAGAAATTTGACAGATATCGACATCCTGAAATATTACTTATTATTTAAGTCGTTCAGCAGATGCTCTTGTGCAGAGTGACATGTCAATAAATAGTTAGATGAGTTCATTAAATTGCACGCATTTCAACAAGATCAAAAACGTAGGCTTATAAAGTTAACAAAGCACTCGCTTGCCACCTGCTGTCATGTCTCCCTTTAGAAAAACATGCTAAGGTTTTTGCCATGAAAACTATTTAGACTAGCAATTATCCAAGTACCTATCATTGGAGGACAAAAACTAAGCTTTAATGCAAAGGTGGGAAAAAAACGTATTTTATATTAGAGTTTCTATGGCACAAACAAATTTGCTCATAATCTGCATTCCACTTGGGTCCAAAAGTTTAAATATATGTTGGTAAAAATTACTGCTGCAACTCTGGATTGTTTTCAAGCAGATGGATTCAGGGTAAAGCCCATCAACAAGGCTAGTGGTCTGTCCAGGGTGTGTGATTGTAGATGACTGCAAAAAGCTTGGTCAGGTGTTTGCTCAAAGGAGAAGTGTTCAGGTAGACTATTTCATTGGATGCAATCAGAAACTTGCTCATAACAAGTTGCCATGTTTAGGTTTATGAAGAGGGACAGTTGTAAAGGACTTAGTTTTAAATACATCAGAACAGTTGACATTGAAAATCGAAATGAAACCCAGCTGATTTCTTGTACGAGATGCACTCTGGAGATAATTAAGACAATTATGAGACTACTATAAGAAAATCTCAAATATAGCTCAGTATTTGTTACCATTCCATATTACTTGCATAAATTTTCAAGTAATAGGCTATTTGAAAAAGAATGTTCTGTTTAGCTGGTGTCAACTGGAATTCAAATACAAACATGTAGTCTTGCGGGTGTCAGATGTAAATTTCACAATACAGCTCTGAAATACATCTTGGGATCCGAGGAAGGTCTCTAAAACGAGGTCAATGACCAGGATAAAACATAACATCAAGACATATGCAGGTGAAGATTTATCCATTTTTGATTAGTGTATGCACCACAAATAATTAATTCAGCGGTGTTAAACACTACCTTCCATCGCTCTGAGCATTTCTTGGAGAATTCAGAAAAGTTGACACTGGCTTCAGGGTGTTTCTTCTTGTGCTCTTGCCTGCAGGTTTGCACGAAGTAAGCATAGGAGGACATCTTGCCCCTTGGCTTCCGAGGATCTTTCCCCATTGTGACTTGTGTCTAGAGTAGAATAAGAAATAGTGTAAAGACAAAAAACAACCTTTCAACCTGTTGAGTTTTAGACATTTTTCTGGTAATAAATACCAAACATTGGAGGTTGTTGCACATTTCCTCCCTGTTATAAACTCTAGTAATAATAACGGTTAGTAGCATACACAAAATGTAACTACTGTGAGCAATTAAGATGTGGTGAAATTAAACATGATGGTAGATCGCGAGGTATAGTCGTTTGTTATATTAGATTCCAAAACAACACTAAGCATAGAATTGTAATGCGGGCTAACAACCCGCCATCATGGCTGCAACCCATTGTTGTGGTGTTTTGACTACAGCCTAGTAGTCAACTACATCTAAACCAGCCTAGCAGTGTGCAAGTTGCCTGTTTTTGTAAGTTAAACATTATTGTACAAGTATATGTTTAAATAAATTATGCATAACCTCAACAACAAAACTGCTTTATTTCACTATGAAACGACAGGCAAACGACAAGCCTCTTCGGTAATACAGTGTAGACACACAGACACAGTACATTTACCGTTTTTACCACCAAGCAACATACTGTAAAATAGCTAGCTAAGGCAGACCAAAATGGTTTATTTGCCATAGTTAGCCACGCTTTACACGTTAACAATGTAGATGTAATACAGTTAAAATAAATTATTATTTTAGATGTGTTACGAAGTGACTAAAACCGTTACTGATGACTACAGTGGAGCTTGCGTGTGTTTATGTTGTTGTTAGCTAGCTATACGTTCGCCCCCAGTCCATCTAGCTAAGTCGGGTAGCTGGCGGGGAAGGCAAGCTAACCTGGTTAATGATAATTGTGCTGAAATGTTTTTATTTCCCATAATTTGCTGAATACTCAGGATATATTTGCCTATTTGTAAATACAAACCCTCAGTAAGCTAATCGGATAGCTAATGTTATGCGTCAACAAACAATGGAACAAAGCTACCTTAGATGCGCGGTTTTTCCTCCGTAGAAAACGCAATGGTAAGGTACAATCGACGGACACCAATTGCGTGTAGCGTCTGATTGGGTGCTTCTTCTTCTTTGGTGCGGTTTAACTACGACATCCCTTGTTACCAGTGTATAAACTCAACCATCTGGACGGAGGTGAAACCTCCAATGCCCAAGCTGTACAGTATTTTGAAGGCTCTTTCCAAAAATATTGGCATATGTACATTATTCTTTTCGTATGATATACCCAACCTTAACATATTGAATCGTTTTAGGATAATAACAGCATGGCCCATCAAGCAGTTTAGAACAATTTTTGATATCAGAAACATTTACATTTTATTTTACCTTTATTTTGCAGGATCACGTCAAGCTAAGACTCAGGTCTCTTTCACAGTTGAGCCCTGTTTTACAGCCTGCTCACATAGCAATCTGTCGATAGCATAGTCATAGTAGTTAGCACACAATTCTCAATTGACACTTTGACTCAATCAAGGTCAAGCAAAACGAAACAAGGTGGTATTTACCATAGCAATAAATAATAGAATAAAAACTTCCTCCATAACGTGAAGAAAAATATTTGTTATAATAACTAGCATCTCAAATAGGGACTCCTTAATGTTATATCCCTGGCTTCCAAGGCAATTGCAGTTAATCAATTAATCATTGATCATAAACTTGATATAATTGGCCTGTCTGAAACCTGGCTAATGCCTGATTAATTTAATGCTCTAAATGAGGCCTCTGCTCCTGGCTACGAGTGATCATATCCCCCATGCATCCCGCAAAGGGGGAGGGGTTGCTAAATTTATGACACCAAATATCAATTTACACTCAAACAAATGATTGGGTTTATGTCTTTGGAGGTTTTAGTCTTGAAAGCTATTCAGGCTATGCAATAATGTTTTGTTGCTACTATTCACAGAGCCCCTTGGTCATACATAGTGTTCCTTAATGATTTGGCAGATGTTTTACCTAACATTGTATTTATGTCACATAATATTCACATTTTTGGCGATTGGTTCTATATTCACCTGCAAAAGTCCAACCTTCTCAAAAAGGCATTTCAAAGCTATTATTGACTTAATGGGGTTTTGTCCAACATGTCTTGGGACCTACATATTTCCACAATCATACATACAGTGGGGCAAAAAAGTATTTAGTCAGCCACGAATTGTGCAAGTTCTCCCACTTAAAAAGATGAGAGGCCTGTAATTTTCATCATAGGTACACTTAAGTATTTGAAAAAAAATAAGTATTTGTTCAACTACAAACAAGCAAGATTTCTGGCTCTCACAGACCTGTAACTTCTTCTTTAAGAGGCTCCTCTGTCCTTTGCATTTTATTGCATGACATAAGTATTTGATCACCTACCAACCAGTAAGAATTCCGGCTCTCACAGACCTGTTAGTATTTCTTTAAGAAGCCCTCCTTTTCTCCACTCGTTACCTGTATTAATGGCACCTGTTTGAACTTGTTATCAGTATAAAAGACACCTGTCCACAACCTCAAACAGTCACACTCCAAACTCCACTATGGTCAAGACCAAAGAGCTGTCAAAGGACAACAAAATTGTAGACCTGCACCAGGCTGGGAAGACTGAATCTGCATTAGGTCAGCAGCTTGGTGTAAAGAAATCAACTGTGGGAGCAATTATAAGAAAATGGAAGACATACAAGACCACTGATAATCTCCCTCGATCCGGGGTCCACGCAAGATCTCACCCTGTGGGGTCAAAATGATCACAAGAACGGTCAGCAAAAATGCTAGAACCACATGGGGGGACCTAGTGAATGACCTGCAGAGAGCTAGGACCAAAGTAACAAAGGCTACCATCAGTAATACACTACGCCACCAGGGACTCAAATCCTGCAGTGCCAGACGTGTCCCCCTGCTTAAGCCAGTACATGTACAGGCCCATCTGAGGTTTGCTAGAGAGCATTTGGATGACCCAGAAGAGGATTGGGAGAATGTCAGATGAAACCAAAATAGAACTTTTTGGTAAAAACTCAACTTGTCGTGTTTGGAGGAGAAAGAATGCTGAGTTGCATCCAAAGAACACCATACCTACTGTGAAGCATGGAGGTGGAAACATCATGCTTTGAGGCTGTTTTTCTGCAAAGGGACCAGGACGACTGATCCATGTAAAGGAAAGAATGAATGGGGCCATGTACCGTGAGATTTTGAGTGAAAACCTCCATCGGCAAGGGCATTGAAGATGAAACGTGTCTGGGTCTTTCAGCATGACAATGATCCCAAACACACCGCCCGGGCAATGGAGTGGCTTCGTAAGAAGCATTTCAAGGTCCTGGAGTGGCCTAGCCAGTCACCAGATCTCAACCCCATAGAAAATCTTTGGAAGGAGTTGAAAGTCCGTGTTGACCAGCGACAGAGCCAAAACATCACTACTCTAGAGGAGCTCTGCATGGAGGAGGGTATATAACAAAGTATAACAAAAGGTATATAACAAAGTATTGAAATGAACTTTTGTTTTTGACAATACTTATTTTCCACCAGAATTGACCAATAAATTCATTAAATTCTACAATGTGATTTTCTGGATTTTCTTTTTCTCATTGTCTCTCATAGTTGAATTGTACCTATGATGAAAATTACAGGCTTCTCTCATCTTTTTAAGTGGGAGAACTTGCACAATTGGTGGCTGACTAAATACTTTCCCCCCCCCAATGTACATATTCCAGTGGAATAAATATTGTGGAATTTACTGTTTTTCCTCAATCCTGGAATATCCAACCACCATCTTATGTTTACTGTCACAACAACTAACCCACTTGCATCCCAGACAAGGATGTTTAATTGACCCCCTTAAGGGAACTTTCCGTTACACCAGACAATACACAGAACACCAATAAATTCAGAAGAGGAAGAGAAGGCTGCAAAATCCTTTGGATATTCAACAAATAATTCTGGATGTAGGAGAGGATGAACTGTAGGGTGTCCGCATCGTTGACCACTGCAACATTGATTTCGAAGGGACTTTGGTCAAATTCTGACTGAAAGCAATGCATATTTTCTTTTCCACACTTTTTTAATACCTAAGGATCTTCCCTACCTTTTTCATGAAAATTGTTCGGAATATTTCAGTCTCGCAAAACAGGCCTTAAAACTAGACTGTAATTTGTTTGAACTAATTTGACACTGGCTAAAACCCCAAAGTGCAAGTGTCACATCCTGGCTATGCCCCTAGCCATCTTCGCACTGGCTGGGGCCATAGTCAGGATGGGACTAGAAGAGATGCCTCTAGGCATCTCTGTGTGCTTGGGTCTCCCCAATTGGAGGCAGGTGTGGGTTGTTGCCTCCAATTGGGGAACCTATTTAAGTTGAAGGTTTGCGCACACTGGTGTGGTTCATTTTGGATTTGTCAGCTGTAGGTGATGCTACCCAGTCACTGGAGCTGCTACCCAGTCACTGGAGCTGCTACCCAGTCACTGGAGCTGCTACCCAGTCACTGGAGCTGCTACCCAGTCACTGGAGCTGCTACCCAGTCACTGGAGCTGCTACCCAGTCACTGGAGCTGCTACCCAGTCACTGGAGCTGCTACCCAGTCACTGGAGCTGCGTTAAGTTTGTTTTGTTTTGTTTCTTCATTAAACATGGGATACCTTCACCCGTTCGCCTCAGTGTTTGTGTCCTTCAACCAGCACTGTGACAGCAAGGAACCCCAAACTTGATTCACAGTGGCAAGGAAAAACACCCTAGTAGGGTAGAACTCTAGGAAGAAAGCTGAAAAAGGAACCAGACATGGAGTGGCCTGTCCTCTTCTGGCTGTGCTAGGTGAGGTTTATGGGTGTTTCTCATTTTGGGCCACATCAATGTTTTTGCTTGTTTAGATGACAGTCAGGCCAATAAATGCATGTGGGCTGTGTTCAGTGTCTTTACATAGGTCTAATAGTGTAGCCTACTAATTTAATTTGTCTTTCCAGTCAACCAAAATAGCTACTACTGTTAATCCCTCAGTTATTAATATGATTAACTTGTTTGAACATTGTAAGGTATTTTATTGTCAACTTTAAACTATTCAACAAACAGGTTAAAGCCATACCAGATGGTACCATATAGTGGTATTTTAACCACAATGTATTGCATTTTTCTTTATGGTGAAGAACCATGCTCAAGGATCTGTTTGTTACTTTTTGGTTGGTGTTGGTGAGTCTTGGCTGGGCACCAGATGCGGCTGGAAGTGGTTTTGAAAGACCAGTAGAGGGCACTCTTGTTTTAATTCTGTGTATCAATATTGTAATCGTGACATGTAGTAATGTCACGATTGTGGGTTTCATTTCCATGGGTTCCCCGTATGAAAATATATACGCCCCAACTACTGTACAATCTTCTGGTTAAGATGGGTTTTTGTTACATCTAGGAAGACCTCGACATCCATTAATCCATTAAGACCATTACATCCATAGACTGTAGAAATTGTATTCCTAGATATAAGTAAATTTTGTCTGAGTCTGGTTAATGTACAAGTGCCTAACACCCAATCCATCTCCTTAAAGAGGCATGGTGCCTGCAGTTAGATTTCTCATACGGCCCATATGAACTTATGTTTAATACATACTATTAGGTACTAAATGCATGCCATCATTAGTACATGTAAGTCACTGTGGCTAAAAGTGTCGATTAAATGAACAGAAATGATGTTAAATGTATAAAAAACATTTAAAACTTGTATATAAAGCACAGAAAAACGGTTCTGGCGGCTTTTTCTTTCTCAAATATCAGTTGGTTCCAATCTCTTTCATATCCACAGATGTAGCAGAAGAAAACAAAAGCTGGCTTCTATGTGGCTGTGTAAGTAATTAAGTTCAAATTCAATTCTTATTGTTGCATACCCATTTCAGCAGATTTTAGATGAGGGTGCCAAAACGCTTCATATCATGTGTTTCTGAGTTCCAGAAGCCATGTGCTTGTTGTAAAATATAAATATAATATCACTAATTAATCTTAATACACCATCGTATTGTCAGTTACAGCAATTAATGAAACCCCTATAATTTTTTTAAATTTATTTACCATATATATTTTTTTTAATTGTCTGAAATATTTTTATAATTAAGTCCTGGAGTAGGAAGAATCCTCTGCAGAAGGTTTTTCAAATAACAATATTTTTTTTAATCCAAGGAAAACGCTGCCTGTGAGTACCAAACAAAAACGTAAAATTGCTAAAAGAAATTAAATAGCCTACGAATCGTCAGCCTTTAGACAGGAATGTGTAGCTAATAATATTTGTGCAATCAAACCGAATGCTTTCTTTCTTGCGGGTCCAAGAGCCCCCCCCCTAGACAGCAGGACATCAGCGTAGCCTACAGTAACTGTGTTGTGCGTCACCTATAACAACCCGTGCAACACATACTTACAAGGAGCGGACTCGAATAGTTTTCTACAATCAACAACTTCAGCAATGGAAACCCAAGATGATATATCCATCGATCCGGCGTCCGAGGTGTCACAATTTCTGACGTCACAGTTTATATTAAGTTAAATTAATTGCTACGGTTCTTTGGTATGAATACGTTTTTCACGGCTGATTTCAGCACCACGGGGCTGTCCCTGCGCGACGCCATACTAATGACCAAAAAATCAGCTTGACACGTCCATCCCAGTTTGAGTTGAAGATGAAATTTGTGTATTCGTCTACAGACGACGCGTCCAATAACGACATTTCAGGATACTTTTTGTCAAGAGCGAAATCAGCCATGTCATCTTCGGGTAAATACCCACAGACCACATGTCATTACATTTTTCAGGGCGATTTCCTGTTGTAAAACAATCGCTCCTTCATGTTTTAATTTGGCCTATTTTATTTCGATATGCCCTGTTAAACTGGTATTTAATATTCCAGATAACAGACACATTTGGGACCCATATGAAACTTCTCAGAAAAGAGATTTCCTTTATCGACCCAATTCATCAACAACGGTTTTAAGGTAGACCTCAACAAATAAGAATCTCTCTTAATGTCTATTTAATTGTTGGCTGTAGTATTCACATACACCACCATATAGTGTTCGACTTTTTTGTGTAACCCTTTTCAGACCTACAACAACAAATGCCTACAGAAACTCTTATGCACTAGCTGGTCCAGTAGGCTCCACTGGGTACACGGAGGAATTCTGTTGGAAGCCAGTTGTTAAACCTGAATCTATCCACAAAGGCACAGTTTCTGGGAACAGGAGACACAACCCGCATCCCAATCAGGTAGACATCCATATACATTAGGCAATCCTATTAATTTCCATAGTGTTCTTTTTTATTTTCTCCAGAAATATAAGCAAATTCTTTGGCTACAAACATGTTTGTCCCCGCTTATTCCAATATCCAGTGTAAGGTTCCAAATGACCCTTCTTTTTCTACTAAGGGCCGATCAACCTCAGACCCTAGTTTTTCACATATCCAGGTGATGTCCCTGGTCAAAAGCAATGTACAGTACTTTGCAAAGATCCTGCCTTGCTATAACCAGATTCTTATTATGTTTTAGACTATTATAATATTGATAATTTGTAAATAGTGTTATATATATTCCATTTCACCCCATTTCCCTGGTTTGGCTGCTTCCTAAGGGCCTTATGCAGGGCTCTGCCAATGGCTGGTCCTCCAGCAAAAGTCCCCCTTCTGAAGAAGAGTTCTGGACCACCCTGACCGCCCAGAACCGCTCCACTTACCAGACTGACTTCCTGGGTATGCCTCAAGGTAAAAAAAGACTAGAAACCATATGTTTCAACCATCTTAGAGTATGCATATAGATGTTGGATCCGCTCTCTATTGTGCTCTACAAGACCAAACAGATCCTAGATCAGCACTCAGTCTGAGACTCATTATGAACAGGGTGACTGCATGTTGCTGCTTGTGTTGGACAGTCCCAGACTGATGACCCTTACTTCCTCATCCCACAACAAAACAATGTTTTTCATTACACAATTACCATTCTACACCTGTCAGATATTGTAAAGCCCTTTACCACCTTGATAAATTAGGCAAAACAGATATCATAAATTGTCTTTTACAAATGCTTAATCAGATCCATTAACTATCAATATAATTTTATTTATAATTGTTTTTAATATTTATATGCAGTTCCAGACAAAAGTTGGGGCACACAGACTATTGATTAGTTGACTGCACTGCGCTACTTTAATTTAGGATTGCTATTACATGGGGGTGGAGACTTATTCGGTGATGAGGTTTTTCAATATATATTTTTATTTCTCAAGAATAAGAATGTCCTTTGTAGTACAGTGTGTAGATAACTAAAGAAAAGTCCAATTTAAATGCATAAAACTTTGACATGAAAGTGTTGGAAAACATTTATTTTAGCTGGTATCATACAGCCTGTTAGACTGTTTTCTTTTCAGCACTTTCAACTTTTTACAGGGTGTTACCCATTTCATGCCCCAATAAGCTGCAAACACCAAGTCCCTAACTACACACTGACAGAGATGAGGCATAACTACCGTCAGCCCAGGTTGTGGTCTGAGTTGCAGGGCAACATGTCTCGCTATGGCTGCAATGCACTGCATGGGGTGGCTCCAAGGGGTATAGGTAGGTTCTAGTCTTATTTCACCAGGTAAGTTGATGAAGATATTCTCATTTACTGCAGCAGCCTGGGAGCAATAAGGGTTAACTGCTTTGCTCCGGGCAAGTATAGCACATATTTCATCTGGCCTGAACTGGGATTTGATCTACCAACTTTTCAGTTACTGGTCAGATGCTCTAAGTTCTAGTCTACCTATTGCCCCTGTAAATAGAGGAAACTCAAGTCTATACAGTATGATATTCCCCAGTGTCTTGGAAAGTAGGCAATATTTATTTTAGAATAGGATGCCATGTGTTCCCATGTTGCATAAAGTTTATACAGATACACACACAACTGGTTAAATGCTAAAATGACTTGGTTAAACATTTACAGCACACAGTGCATCTTCTCAACCTTTATGTTCCAGTGCCAACTGTGATTCAGCGTCACATCCACAACCAGGAGAACAGGACCCAGTTGACTACATATGACAGACACTTTGGAGGGAAAACGGTGGGTGTTTCGGCCGTACTCTGCTCTTTACAACCCCAAGAGCTCCAAGAGTTCTGCAAACATCTACCTGGGAAAGGTGAGTTAGGAACGTCAGTTACAAAATCTGACCCTATGTTCGCCATACTTGCTGAAACAAGTGTGATAAGCAGAACAACTTGGTGTGATGGGCTTCAGAGATATTTTGATCTTTGACTCTCACAACACCTGCTTGGGCGTTACTGGGACAAGGCAAGCCTATAATCATGAATTGGAAATTAGGATGTGGCAAAATTGGGGTAAATACTGGTAATTAAAAATGAATATTTTGCAAACGATGAAAGTTGAATATATAAAGATTTTGTCATTGTGGGTCCAACCTTTTATATACAGTCGTAAGAAAAAGTTTGGGGACCCCTGACAATCTCCATTATTTCAATGTATATATAATTGGGTGTTTGGATCAACAATTTCATTCTGATCTATCAAATAAATGGTGGACAAAATAATATTTCAGTAGTGAAATTAGGTTTTATTTGATAATGCATATTGCACATTTTCTGTTTAACACAAAATTTGACTGGTGCATATATTTGAGAACCCCAACAGAAAATCACATCAATATTCAGTAGATCCTCTTTTTGCTAAAATAACAGCCTCTAGATGCTTCCTATAGCTTCTCATGAGTGTCTGGATTCTCGATGAATGTAGTTTGGACCATTCCTCTTTACAAAACATTTCCAATTCAGTTAGCTTTGATGGTTGCCAAGCATGGACAGCCTGCTTCAAATCATCCCACAGATTCTCAATGATTTTCAGGTCTGGGGACTGGGATGGCCATTCCAGAACATTGTACTTGTTCCTCTGCATAAAGTCCCGGGTAGATTTTGAGGGTCGTTGTCTTGTTGAAATATCCAGCCCCGGTGTAACTTCAACTTTGACTGATTCTTCAACATTATTACCAAGAATCTGCTGATATTGAGTGGCTTCCATGCGACTTAACAAGATTCCCAGTACCGGCACTGGTCACACAGCCCCACATCATGATGAAACCTCCACCAAATTGTACTGTGGGTAACAAGTGTGTTTCTTGGAACGCTGTGTTCTTTTGCTGCCATGCATAACGCCCCTTGTTTCGGCAGTCTACAGCGCTTTATTCCAAAATGAAGCTGGCTTGCCCAAATGTGCGTTTGCATACTTCAAGCGACTGTTTGTGGCGTGTGTGCAGAAAAGGTTTCTTCTGCATCCCTCTCAATACAGTCTGTGGGCTGTTTTTGACCGTTCTCACCATCCTTTGCCTCCGATATTTTACTTGGCCTGACACTTCTGCCCTTAACAAGAACTGTGCCTGTTGTCTTCCATTTCCTCACTATGTTCCTCACAGTGTACACTGACAGCTTACATCTCTGCGATAGCTTTTTGTAGCCTTCCCCTAAAACACAGTGCTGAACGATCTTTGTTTTCAGGTCATTTGAGAGTTGTCTTGAGGCCCCCATGTTGCCATTCTTCAGAGTCCAAGAGAACAACAACTTGCAATTAGCCACCTTAAATAACTTTTCTCATGATTGGATGCACTTGTCTATGAAGTTCAAGGCTTAATGAGCTCACCAAACATTGTGTGTTCAAATGAATCAGTGCTAAGTAATTACACATTCAAATCAACAGAATGACAATGGTGCCCACAATCTTGTCTATTCTATTTTTCACATCTGATTTACTTTCATACAACTTAATATTGCTACACTAAAAATCTGTCTCGACAATACCCCAGTACTCAGATTGGATTAGAAAATGAATGGCATGCCACTGTGTTAATTTTAGGAGACGACAGAGTTAATAATTATGCAGCCTCAGAGGGGTGCCTAAACTTTTTCATACGACTGTGTGCAAAAAAGGAGTCAGTCACATGGATTTTATTCTGTGGAGCCTCTTCTATGGAAGCTGATCCTGTGTCTGCTTTGAATGTCCGCAACAAATATAAGACCGGTTGGGGGAAGCTGATCCCAGATGTTTACTAATGCAAAAACTCAACCCAAAGCACTGATCTTAAGCTGACTAATATGTTGTGTTCACAGATAAGGAGACTGTGCAGACATTTTTGCACAGAGCACCTCTTGCTGATCAACTGAAGAGAGGGCTAAAACCACCTATCCAACCTCCTATTACCCAGGCCAGAGTGGATGTCTGACTGGCGTGTGCCCCTGTGATACTACCTGTAGAATTTCATCATGTGACAACAGTAGTCTGGTCAACAAGCACCTCTGCATGGACAAGTGTTTATGCTGTGTTGTTTGCCTTAATATGTCAGAAAATACAGCCAATGGATGTAATGCAACAATACATCGGTTTACACCTATCTAACTGCATTTTATACTTATTTTAGCATGTTGGAAATAACTGTAATTGCAAGTATTTTTTTCCATTCTCAGGACCCTACAGTAGGGAAAGTGTTTTTTGAGGTGTAGTCTTAATGTTCTAAATGGCAAAGATCCAGATAAATAACATTTTTGTAAAAAAGCTTGCAACACATGCCACTCCAATCTATTCCCCTTAAGACCCCTAACTGCTGAATAATACCCCCCTTTTTGGAGGTGATTTTTTTTTTTAAAGCACGTTTCCTGCAATTTTTCACATTTCTTCATCCATATATTCTTTGTGTTAATATGATACCAGAGGCTGAATCCCAAATGAGTTCCTAAAATATATGCTCAGTTTGGGTGTTGGGGCTTAGGGCTTTTAAATTATTATTGCTTAAAGCCTAATTACGTTAATATTTCAGTGTGTGTGAACTTGGTAATAATGCAGGTATTCACTATTATGATGGTGCACTTCAAAAATAATCCCAGGTCTGCTCTGTGGAATTGGCAATATTAGCAGAAATGCTTCTGGTAGGTTTGTTGTAATGAGTATCTTAGTTACCAGAAAGGCACCCAAGTGAATCCAGGTGAAATGCCAGAGCCAGGTAATGTGAGACCTGAAGTTGTGCAGGGCTCTGGGTTGGATTGACTCCATTCTACCTGCCATTTCACAGAAAATGTAACACTGGAGTAGGCTGAAGAACGGAATAATAGACAAAGTCAGACTACTGGGATGCCGTTGGGAAAGAAAATTCGACCCTCTTCTGCTGCTGGGAAACTAGAGATTCAGAATGTGTCCAGGTATTCTGTCCTCTGATCTGGTGTCTCCTGTCAATGTCAGAGTCAGTCAGAAACTGCTTCATTCTTGCTAATTTAAACATATTAGCAGGGATTCATGGCTGTAATTTATTATCTCTTCTATTGCTTTGCTATTTTTATTCCCTGGGCTTTGATCTGGGCATGGTGCTTGCTGGGTGGATTTTGGGTGACGTCGATTTGGGTTTAGCTAGCTGTGTTGTTGCACTGCCATGTTGTTGCTCTCCACAGGAGCACAACGCCTGTTGTTTGGGGCCTGTTGACTGTTGTCAAGGGACTTCGGAGGCAGGAATGCCTAATTAATTTGAGCTACGATAAACACGTTTCTATAGACCTTATCAGATTTTAATGCTGTTTTTCCTAGCCCCCCTTCTATGTACTGTTTTGGTAAACAACATTTAATTGCAAGAGCCTGCAGAGTTTGTCTCAATTATTTGTTAGATGTAGCAGCAAATAGGGCTTACCTCATCATAAGGTTGACACTAAGCTCTAAGCTCCAAGTCTAATGAGTGAGGAAATGTAATGTTAAATTCCCTATAGGTCATAGCACCAATTACACAACATTATGATGACTGGGATGTAACTAATGAATTGGTATTACAGATTAATTTTTAAAACATTATTTGAAAATTAACAAGACCTTCCATACAGTATTTCTGTCTGCTAAGACATGCTATGCACAGTTACAATTATCAACTTTTATTGTCTGGTCATTGCATTGAAATTCTTAAATTGTCCACTATATGGCAATTGCAGCAAATGGCAGGATTGAAAGTATAACTGAACAAGTATAACCGGATAATGGACACATTTCTTGCTCTGTTACAGTATGGTAGTTAATTTCATTCATGGTCTGATTACTCACCTAATTAGGATAGGATGAAAAACAGATGTTTCTTCCATCCAGAACCAAAAATGAAAAGCCCTAGTGTTGGCTCTGGGAATATCAACAGTGCATAGCAAATGGGGACGGGAGGAAAATGGTGCGCCATTGCTTCAAGGAATACAGCTCATGTTAAAGTAAACTTAAACTCTTACTCTGGACTCTGGATTTTTCACCCGAAAGCTATACTAACCAACTACTGTGGTAATAAGTTATCTGTTCTAGCTGGTAACTAGCTTATGCTAGCTAAGATGTGACAAAAATGGTTGTACATTATGATTGTTGAGCAATAAGGTGTGCATTTGAAAATGTTCAGACTGTAAATGTTTCCACGTATTGTTATGTTACCGCTTTATTCTAAAATGTATTACATTTTTTCACCCTCATTATACACACAATACCTCATAATGACCAAACTTAAACAGGGTTTCAGAATGTTTGCAAATGTATAAAGAATACTTACACAGAAATACCAGACTTACATAAGTAATCAGAGAGCGACCCATCTAGAAAGATAACCATCTCGGCAGCACTCCACCAATCAGGCCGTCATGGTAGGGTGGCAAGATGGAAGTCATTCCTCAGAAAAAGGCACATAACTGCTGCAAATATTTTTTGGTGCCCTTCCCCAGATTTGTGCCTCGACACAATACTGTCTCAGAGTGCTATGGACAATTGGTTTTTGCTCTAATGTGAGCTGTCAACTGTGGAACCATTTACAGACAGATGTGTACCATTCCAAATCATGTCAGATTTAAATGCTTAAAGAATATAGGAAAATGTAATTAAACAGACAAAATCAAATTGTTTGAATGTGTGTTTTGAATCTGCTTCCTGGCTGAGAATCATTAGGTTTTGTAGCCAGTCTCCTTTACTGGACTCGTCATTTTGGCTTCTTCCCCAGGATTCTTGATGAGCTGGGGATTGCAGGAGAAAGAAAGACCAAGACTCTGGAGCCAGAGCAACATGGAGAGAGACTGCTGCCTGGTGTTGCTGGGGTGTACCTGGGGGGCAGATTAGAGGACAGACATCCTCCTGAGTGGCTACAGCGGGAGCTGTTGAGGCAGGAAAACCGACGCCACTCTTTAAACGCTGGGGACCAGGCCATACTGAAAACACGTCTGCTCCACAGTGTCAATCCCACACGTAGCCTCAGCAAGCTGAAGGTACACCGATTTAAAGGATATTTCCTCTAGCCAGAAAAATCTTTCTTGTAGAAAAAATATTTTTAACTATAAAGCAAAATAAACCCAGTAGTAGATATGTATATTTACTTGAGTATTTACTCTGGTTGGGTGGTATTCATTCAGGGAGATGAATGTCAATTGATTAATATCATTATGGATTATGACTTCCTCTCCCATTATCCCCTACATGAGTTACCAGGCAGCAGCACAGTAAGGATTGTGGGGCACCTGTTGCTTAGAGACAGGTATAGACATACGTCAGAGATGCTAGCAGATCACTTGCTCATCTGCCTGTTAACAATACATTATCTTGTCTGTGTGAGGGATTTCGAAAGCTCTTGAATAGTGGAAGTGCAAAGGTTACTTCACTTTCCGGGACTTTTCTACTGTCAGACGGTCAATTAAACATTTGTTTTACAAATACCCATCTACAAATTTGACAATGGTTACATTTACCTAGCCCGTAGCTAATTAGTAAAATGTTTGGGGGACATGAACTGAAATGTTGACTCACGGATCCTCTGTCAATGAGTCTAACCTCAAGGTGTCGGTAGAGCATCAGCTAATCCTGCTTCGTTCCACCACCAGTCTCCTTCCCTCCCTGCTGACTGACAATTGCTCTTGAAGAATTGAAGCATACACCACAAGAGGAATCAATTTGAGGTTATGCCTGAAATGACATTTGGAATCAAGTGGAGAATACATTTTCTCATTAACTGGTGGAGCCTTGGGCGGGCAATTTATCAGTACCAGTGGAGGCAATATTTTGGATCCAACCTAAAACAAACACAATTTCTTGGCCTTGCTAAAAGGTTTTCCACTGATACAAATGACCTCTTTCTAACCTGACTGAAGAAAAGGAAGCAGCCATTTAATAATACTAGACTCTAGTGCTACAAGTAAAAATAGTCTATTCAAAAGACTGAAAAGGTAAAGAACAAAATTGAGCCTAAGCTGTCTGTTTATCACTGTTTTGTATTAGACATCTTTCCTGGAATTAATGCTGAATTAATACAAAACCCTATTCAATCTATTAAAACAATAATGAAACAGCAATACAAAGTGAGGATTTAAGGGAGGCCTCTTCTCACATTATTTGTTAAATAATTTTATGCTGAAATAGCTTGGTTAGTGAGATGATCTTCTCTATAATTGGCCTATTAAATTCCCAACATATCTTGTGAGAATATCTCCGCATAGACCAGCATCCATTTCAAGCTGGTTAATTCTGGTCTATGATGGTCCATGCTGGTTTATGCTGGTCAGTACTAGTCAAAACTTCTTGCTTTTAACCCATCCCCTCTAGATTGCTGAGGTGCGGTGGGCTGCCTAATTGGGCTCCTGGGGAGAAATTAGGGTAACTGTCTTGCTAAAATACTTTTGGTACTGTAGGTGCTATATGGCTTTATAAGTTCTTAGCTCCCAAACTCTTTACTAAAACAACCTATTTTATTTTCACACTCACTTTTGCATGGAATATTTGTTTTGAAATCATAGCTCATCTTTTGGGTTGAGATGGCCAAGCAACAGATCCAAAAAAGCCTTGACAGTGGCCTCTGCTGTCCCAAAGCTTTCTGCTGCTGTAATGGAATAACACTGGCTCTCATAACTGCTACTGAAAATTGAATTTTGCAGATAAAAAAACAAACACTTTAAAGTCTTAAACTAAAGTTCTATTATTAGTTATATTATTATTTAATTAATGTAATTCAATTATTAGTTAAATTATTTATTATTTAATTACATCAAATCACTGCATATTGATTTTGACCAAAAATTCTGATTTCCTAAATGTAGAGCTACTTCTGGTAGAAATAGAAGAAACCATCCAAACCTTAACGGACCAGGCATATTTCTCTGTGGCAACCTTATTTCCCTCTTCTTACACAGGATGTTTGGATGCTCTAATGTTTCGGGGTAGCTATCCTAGAAGCCAACATGCCTGCTTCCTAATTGTTTAAGCAGCGTGACTCAGAGGCAATACTTCAGTACAGCGAGTCAAAGATCACGCAAAGCCAAAATAGATTTTCGTAATCTCACCGGGAAGGCTAAGGCAATAACAGGAGGGCCACAGAACCCCTAAATCCCATGGCTGTTACCATCCTGTCAACACAATTTAATCTCTACAGAGGATGAGGAAGGAATGTTAGCTTACACTGCAAACCTCTCGCTTAAAATTACATATACAATGCATATAAAACTAATAATATTCTAAATGAAATGTAATAGGACCCCAAGCCACTATTCCATTCATACTTCATCTGTTCAATTTATTTGACCTTCTTTTGATATACAGTCAAATCAATTGGTATAGGAGTGAAATTATGCCAAAATAGATTCAAATGCCCTCTTGTGTCCCTTATCTTGACCATACCTTTGAGCAATGGAGAAAGCTGGGGATGCATACCATAGGGGACTACAAGGACTCTTGATCTATCTTGGCTTACTGAGCAAAACATAACACCTGCACAGAAATAACATTTCCCAACACAGTCTGTATCAAAGACATTCCTGTATTTGAAAATGCTAGACCTCTGTTTGATGGTTGTGGTTAAAAATTTGCCCCAAACCAAACATACCGTTTGTATAAGGCATTCCAATCAATCAAACCACCCTTAATAAATGCAATCAGGGCAATGTGGGAGGGGAAACTAGGCACTCAAATCTCCATAGTAGATGGGAGAATATCTTGGAATGCATTTATACCTGTTCAATCAATTCCAGATATTGTTTTTACACAACTCAAGATCTTCTTCAGATTAAGATTACAAAACCACACTTCAAAGGATCTTTCCAGATACCTGTTCTTGATGTGACAATTGTCAAATTACAAAAAGCACACTGCTCCAGTGCTTTGGTCTTTGCTCTAACCTACGCAATGATTGTTCTGGAATTATTGATATCCTCTCGGTTGTCCTTAAGTTGTCCACGAGCCCCAGGGGAGTGATGCTCTAAAAAGGGATGATGCTCTGTGATATTTCTAATCTGGCCCACATAGTCTTTTTCTGAGGTTTTATTACTCTTTGTGGGGACATCAGGTACCAACATGCAGAGCCGGATCTAGCCATACAAAGCAGCTGCTTAGGGGCCCTGATCGCTAGAGGAGAGGGGACCCCAAATCAAATTTTGCAAGGGCCCCCAAGAGGCACTGCCAACATGTACACATACACCTGGATCACAAACATTTCTATGCATACGGTATAATATAGGTTTGGTCCACCAGGTCCCAGAGTTCCCATCATTGTTGACCATCTAGGTCTTGTTCCATGGTGATCACTTCCCAAGTGATAGTGGCCTGGTTACTGATTTGAGCTTCTGGTTCTTCCAAGCACTTGAGGAGATTGATAGGGTAAACTTGTTCCAAATGAATATTACATTCATTTCTTACATAAATTAATTGACTATTTGGAATTAATCTAGAACTGGTCAGAATTCAGTTCCTTCATTGAGGCTCTGGTCCACTCGACTGGTGGGGTGCTTCCTACTCAAGGGACATAATGGCCTCAATTTGCCCCACTAGAACAACTTTGGCCTCAAAACCTGCCCCACCGCCCTCCTATCTTCAAACAGAAGACCACAGACACATTTGTTCATTGTCACCTGGTTCAGTATTTGTATTGGGGATTGGAGGTCCGGTTAGAGCCACCTTCCTACCAACTGGCATGGTTGTGCCTCATAACGCCACTCATGCACCAGGTGCGTATAAAATGTCACAGTCAGGTGCCAATTGTAATACTTGAGGATTGTGTTTTTGCAGTAAAAATTATTTTTTTCCAATATCAATTTAACAGCCCTTGTGTGGGTTGAGCTTTGTCAGTAGGAAGGAGGCGGTTTGATGAGGCTTTCTAACATCAATGTGGGGTTGGGTCCGTGTGCTGGCTCAACTGACGCTACGAGGTGTTAGGTGAGCTGGAACTGCTGCCCAGTAGCTTAGGTCATAACTGAAGAAGCTATTACTAGCTTACCTTCATTTGTGAAAAATCAGATAGCTGGACAGAGAAGTTTATTATGTAGTAACTAGAAAAGCTCACCAACTCATGTGCTTTTGTATACTACCCATGATTAGTGCTTTTGAAAAACCTTTTTTTAGGATTTGCTTGACTTCCTTCATTTTCATGGTGTATTTTTTGTTTGGAACTGTACTAACCAACTGTGGGACCTCCCAGAGACCAGTAAATTTAACCGGAAATCGGACGAATGGGATTGTTCCAGTCTTTATTTTGATTTTGTCTTTTCCTTTTTCTTATTTGGTTGTTCCTTCCTGTCTTTCCTCCTAGAATCAGTTCATTAGTTTCATTCATCCCACCTGTGTCCCATTTCCTCGTTTACATGTGTATGTAGTTCAGTCTTCTCCTCCCAATCCCTGTCGACTATTGTTTGTCTGTAGACACTGTAGGTCTGTGCTTTTGTTTGGTCTCCAAGTTTGTTTGGATTAAAATGTACTTCTTGAGTGTTCTGTGCCTCCTGCATCTACTTCCAACCCTACGCAGCCATTACACACTTTACATAAACACGTGACTTCAAAAGACAATTAGTTGCACCACAGCCAATTCAGGTGTGTCATAAATACTATTTAAATACAGAAATTAATTGAAAATAATTTGCAGATAATCTTTCTCACTATGAGGGGTAACCCACTTAAATTGATCTTGGGGTTATCAAGGAAAATCAGGGTTGACAATCTTTGATTGCCTATAGTGGTGTTAAACGGTACTACGCTGATTTAGATGTTTGTTAGTTGACTCAGTGTTAACTTACTGGAGTTTGTGCGCGTTCACCTAAAATGGGTGCGTTTGGTAACACAAGTTGAGTTTTTGTACAATGGCTTGTACTCCTTTCCTAATATAATGCACATTTATATAGAAAGGTTATGAGGAGTTTTAAAGAAAGGTAAACGGTTAAATCTAACACCGTGGTGGCCAACAAAGACAGGGGGGCTTGTTGGCAGCGTATTGCCGACAGTAAATTTGTGTGAACATTGTTCTTGTCATACGTTCTCTGTTTTGGCTTACAGACTCATATTTGTAATATGATTGAGATGTAAGGACAAGTTAAATAGTGTATCTAAATATGTGAAAACAATGAAGATAATTCAGTTATGGCCATCACATGGGCTACATCTCTGAAATCACATAAAAGACACATTACTCACTCTTAATTATTTAAGATCTACTCCATAAAACACCTAGGTTGTAGGGCTGCTTGTATGAATTAATTATTACATGCCTGAAAATTTATGCTGTGAAATGACTTCCTCTTCACATAGGACTAACCCCCCTAATATTCTCCCAGGGGCACTCTAACGGGGATATGCATATGGTCAATCACCCCAATCACCCTCGGGATACCTGTGGAAAAAAGATTTCTGTATGTAATGGGTAGTACCATTCCGTTAAGGATCTGTCCATCCCTTTTAGAAGACACGTTGTAACCCAATTGGTAATCAGAGAGATCCCAGGGTACAGTATATCAGGTGTGGGTACTTGGTAATCAGGGAGGCTTTTGTTTAGGGGGTATGTTTGTATGGTTGGTGTACTGCTTGGTGGTACAGTAACTTCTGTGTTCTGGTGTTTACATAGGTGGATACAAGGAGGCAGTATGATTTTGTGTATGTCATGGTGTATTAGGGTAATTTATGTCTATATGATATAACTGTAATGTTTAGGACTGACAGTCAGAAGTGGAGGTGAATACTTGGACTGGACTGGTGCATTTTATGGCATCGGTAAGGCCTTATAGGTCTGGTGTATGTTTCCTAGTTAATCTTATCATGTGTTAATTCTTGTTTGTTCAGCAGGACTATGCTTCTGCTGTTTTGCTTTGCTAGATGTTCTACCATTATGTTATGATAGAATGAGTAGCGTAGGGAGTTTTGTGTAATTGTGTTCTCTGTATTACACTAATGGACTGGTCTGTCTGCGCTTTATTTAGGAGTTGGTAGTTGTATGGGAGTGACTTTATGAATTGGACTAAGAGTTTTATTCACATCTTTGATTTGAGCAGGGGACTCTAGGTGGGAGAGTAGGCAAGGTTAGTTTGAGGTCATGGCGTGCGTGTGCATGTGCATGCATATGTTCCCACAGTCACTTCGGTGTAGGGTCCTTTTAAATTATCATGAGAAAATAAAGGTTGCGGTGCATGTGTAATTCCTTTTTTAATATGATCTGTTGTGTTTGGCCTTTAAACTGGAAAGCGTGACTCTGCTTTTCATTTGTTTGGAGGCTTGTGTGGGACAGGAACGTCGCCACGCGTGATCTGTGTGAGACCACTCGAGGGTTGCTCTGCGCCACAAGCCCTCAACCTCTCCTTGTCACATGTATATAGCCTAGGCCCAGCCTATGCATATTCAAAACAGACCATTTATTTTTTGCTAATTATTTGCAATTGCATACTTGAGCTTAAGAATACTTAAATGGCCAGGGAACACAACAAATGCATCAAGCAGTTAGTGAGTGTTTACACCTTGCAAACTGCATGACAAAGCCTGTATTCGTGCTCAAATGTTGAACAACAAACCAAAAAAGAACGCTTTTGTTGGTTTGCGTTAAGGTATAGGGATAGGTTTTGATTAGAAGTTTGGGAAAACATTTATTTGAATGAAAAATAACATAGTTCTTCAAAAGTCTGTGTGTGTGTGAGTGTGAGTGTGAGTGTTTGAGTGAGAATAAGTACTCTGCATCATAGGGCTACGGACACAGGGTCTCATTACCACTCAGATTTGAAACCTAATGATGTGTGTTAAATGGAAATGGGGTGCCATGTCTGTCCTCTTGTAAGCTTATTGAGCTCATAGGAGTTCATTAACTGGTTGCTAAGTCTTGTTTGAAGCTTGACCTTTGACATCCCCTTATCTGTAATTCTACATATTCAATACCCGAAGGAATCCAAAATCACTAATTTTAGCCATCACCATATTTTAATATACAAAAATACTTCTGATGTGTATTTTGCTCCTATGGAAGGTTTTAGAGAATATGTATGTATGTACAGTCCCTGCCAAAAGTCTTGGTACAGTAAGGCAAATTCCTTCGTTTTTGTTGTTCACTGAAGACATTTGGGTGTGAGACAAGAGTTCAGAATTTCTGCTTTCATTTCCTGGTATTCACATCTAGATGTGTTAAAAAACTCAGGACATACCACCCTTTGTTTGAACCCACCCATTTTTCAAGTGAGCAAAAGTATGTAACTGTCAGATGTTTCTTGTTGCCCTTGCCGTTTTAATACTTTTGGAGGTGACTGTATATACACTGAACTGAATAATAAATGCAACACTTGTTTTTGCCCCAATTTATCATGAGCTGATCTCAAAGATCTAAGATGTTGTCTATGTACACAAAAGGCCTATTTCTCTCAAATATTGTTCACAAATCTGTCTAATTCTTTGTTAGTGAGCCAGAGCAGTTTCCTGTGAAGTGAATGTTTATTTCTCTACCATAAGCCATCTCCAAACGCGTTTCAGAGAATTTTGCAGTACATCCAACTGGCCTCAACCACAGACCTTGTGTAACCATACCAGCCCAGGACCTCCACATCCAGCATCTTCACCTCCAAGATCATCAGAGACTAGCCACCTGGACAGCTGCTGCAACAATCGGTTTGCTTAACCAAATAATTTCAGCAAAAACTGTCAGGAACCGTCTCGACCTGACTGCAGTTCCTCGTCGTGACCGACTTGAGTGGGTAAATGCCAAAGGCCACAATCAACAACCTGATCAACTGTATGCAAAGGAGATGTATTACACTGCGTTAGGGAAATTCTGTCTGGTTTTCGGACCCCCCAATACAGTGAACATTTTCGAGTGGCCTTTTATTGTGGCCAGCCTAAGGCACACCTGTGCAATACTTATGCTGTTTGATCAGCATCTTGATATGCCAGACCTGTGAGATGGATGGATTATCTCGGCAACGGAGAAATGCTCACTAACACAGATTTAGACAGATTTGTGAACAATATTTGAGAGAAATAGGCCTTTTGTGTACATAGAGAAAGTCTTAGATCTTTGAGTTCACCTCATGATAAATGGGGGCAAAAACAACAGTGTTGCATTTATATTTTTGTTCAGTGTATATGTATGTATATATGAATGTGTAAATGTATGTGTACATGTGTATATGTGACACTAGTTCAATAACTTTTTCTTCCAATTAGATTGAGGAGAGAGTCTCTCTTGAAAGCTTGATAAAGCTCAAGTTGGCCTTTGAGGTAAGATCTGAGAATTTATTGTTTAAATTCCTTTTTGCCGGACTGTGTAAGCAGAGCTGATACTTGTTGGTACCCTTTGTTAAATAACATTGTTGTTAGAGAACGGACTGCCAAACAAAACATCCCGTGTTTGAATCTTGTCAAAGCAAGTTGTGCTTTAGGATTTTTTCCGGATAGACACAATTTTTGCAGACTACAACCTTCAGTAGCAATGTTATAGTAAGCCCAAAATATTTAGTTATATTGCGATTATTTCTTTAGGATTTTGTAATCCCGCATCCGTGCATGCTTTTTGGATCAGGATACACAAACTTTTCAGGCTAAAATTTCAGAAGCAACATTATAGTAAGCCCAACATAAAACTGTTTATATTGCGACTATTTCGGGGAGATTTTTGAAAGTACCCATCCGTGCATGATTTTTAGGGTAATATCGGCTAGATCACAACCCCTTGGGCAGTAAAAGAGTAGGGGTTTCCACGATTCTATCGTCTTTTCACATGACACGGTTATCATCACCTATATTGATAGTTATTTTATCAATGTCATTTACGAAAACATTTTACATTGTTGTGCCCTGAAATTAAATAGCTTTTTTGCAATTTTTGTGAATATTCCAATTAGTAAATTGATATTTGTAGCCTATTACGGACTAATAAGTAGTTAAAACGGCCAGTGGTAAAAGCCATCCTGTTCATAGACGCTATTTGTAGTGAAGGTAAACTTAACAAGAAACATTAGCAGAGGCGTTGCTAGGATCACAATGTATTCGTGGGCTTAGTCCCCCCAACACCCCCACCCCAGGTTGAGTCTTCATTGCCATGCAATTTTCATAGATGCTGCGTATTGGAGACAACTAACTGGAAGCTTTTAGGATTTAGTGTCTTGCATAGAACTTTCAACTAGTTCGCTCTAGGATGTGATCTATCTAGCTAACTGGTTACATGCTCTAACTGCCACGCATGAACCTTTCAGCTGGATCCCAGAAAACATCCTGCAGCTTGGGGAGAAATGAGGATTGACAGGTGGAAGCAATTTCCATCCAGCAAATAAGAAAGCATGATGAATGTTTTACTGTAAAGCATAGTCAATTATCAAAGCTATGGATGTTATAACTTAAGTTTGATTTAGATTTCAGTGATGCAATGCATTTCTTTGTTTTCTCTGCAGGAATTTGAAAAGGGTGGTATAAGATCGGTTGATATGAGGAACTTCGGACAAATTGTGAAGAAGGGCTTGCTCAACACGGTATGTGTTACCGGTACTGCAGAAGTACTGGGAAGAACCAATGTTGAATAAGTGGACATAAATATGACTCCATCTCCTGCTCTAACACTCTCTTATTCTCACGACTGTCTGTCTCTTCATCATGCTGTCATATTCGGTGGCAGTTTTAGTAATTTGAGGGCCCTAAGAAGAGACTGGTCAATGCCCCAACATCACCTATGTTTTACCGTATCAAAGCTTTACTGACAACATTTTGAACATACCTTCTTTATTGTTAAGTGGAACTGCCTCTTCCAAAGACACTAGCATTGCTGACACTTTCAGTAAAGTAATTACTTTAAAAATAATTACCTTAAAAATTATCGTCTGAAGGCTGCCTTAGAAGCTACGACAATAGTAAAGCACATTGCCACTTTGTTCAAGCGTACACTTTATAATGCTCAATCAAGTGCAATAATATGCCTTCCTTTTCTCACTATGCTGCACTTTCCTTGTCTGTCAGCTGGGAGGGCCACATATACCTGGATCAGACATTATTTTATGTGTCACTACACTGTCAATGCTGGCATCATTGGCATCATGATCAAAATGTGTGATGTTAGAAGAATGACATGATGAAATTGAAACAATGTCTTCTTAACCTCTGTCTGGTGGTCGTTCATAATGGTCCAGGTCAGGGATAGCCCTTTCTTATGTGACTGTCAAAAAGTCCTATTCAGTAGGCTGATAGCCATAGCTGCTAAGCTGTTACTGTTATGACACGCATGCTATTTTCCTCCTCCTCTTTGTTTCTTCCCGGGTCACAAAAGAGCATTTCATATTTTAAAAACTTTGCTGTCCATCTCTTGTGTAGTGTAGCAGTCTCATGCTAATAGAGTAAGCTACCCAAAGTCTTTCGGGCTGCTGCAGTGAGAAACAATATGGGACAGACCAATTGAGTAAGAGAGGGGGTCCGGTGTTACGACAGGACCCAAGCGCGGACTGGGAAGGGGAGAGAGAGAACCGTCGGGGATGGGCCGCGAGGCGTCCTACGAATAGGTGGCGAAAGTACAGACGAACAGCAGGCAGAGTAGTCGGGGACGGGCAGATGGTTGGTGAACGTCCGGGCGGCAACAGTACAATCAGGGAGCAGGCAGAATAGTCGGGGACAGGCGAGGGATCGTAATTCCGGCGCAGAACAGACGTACAGGCAGGGATCAGGCAGAATATTCAGGGGGCCGGGCGGTCGGTACACGGGACGTCTGGTCGAGTAGATTGCGAGATGTGGTATGCGTGCATAAACCATTGATCCGGCAGGGAAGAAGTGGCAAGGAGGTGCATATATACAGCAGGTGATGAGGAGAGTAGGAACAGGTGCGTGAGTGGAGATTCGGAACAGGTGTGGGAACAGGTGCGTGTCTGGATTCAAGCAAAATGTGTTAGATGGCATGATTTCATTTGAATGTTGTACTCAGTAACACAATCAGCTCTTAAGACAAAAGAATATATAAAAAATATATAAAACAATTTTCACCTGGTCCTAGGCCTTCTGGGGCCATAGGTGTCTGTCTACCTTGACTAATGGTAGCGACAGCCACTGGTCAAATTCTCGTGTGGACTGTCTGTCTCCATCTTTCAGTCTGTCTGTCTCTGTCCCTCAAAGTCTATCTCTCCTTTGCTATATTTCTCTCTCTGAACAGCTACTCCCTGACTACTTCATTAAATAAGTTTGGTTCTTGTCACACTGTAAATGTTTCATTGTATTTTTAATACCATTTAAAATAATTACAACTATGTTTGGGGTCAACTGCTGGAGCAGCTGCCCCCGTGACCTGACAATGGATAAGCGGATGAATTTTTGAAATCAGCTCTGTTGTTATTGCCTGTGCTTACTTTGTTCTGTCAGAATGATGGCCAGATCCAAGAGTTATTCATGAAGATTGATCATTCTGGCCAGGGGAGAATTGAATGGGTAAGAGTCAATATTTTCACTCAGATCAAGTAAATGATCTACAGTGACTACGGTGACTAGCCGAATAAAGCAATTAAAAATATATACATATGGACATTTTGAATATGACTAGTTTAGATTTTTTTTTACTTTTGAACTTTGACACGACACGGTGGGATTTAACTTTCATAGCATAATGAGTCACGCTTCTTTCATGAAGCATGTACAACTCATCTTAGTAAGATTTTCAGCACACACAGTAGCATTTAGCCTGGGTCACGCATTCAAGATATTTTTTGACTTATCTCAAACTTGTTCCTTTTGTCTGGTCGTGGTAGATCTTGTGGTGGGCCGACATCCAAGCGATGATTTCAGAAGGGGGGAAGCAATACTGTAGTTGAGCATCATTTGGATACCCATGATTACAGAGACCAAGGGTGAATCTCAAATCACATACTATTCATACTATGTGGTATGCCACTTGAAGATTAGTATGTCCCAAACCACAGAACGCTGCAAATAGTTTGCCAAAAGTGCCTGTATGGTCTTTTCAAAGTATGCAGATGTGGATGCTTTTTCTGGTAATATAAACCTCCCTCTGCAGTAAAAGAGGGGAGGTTTTCAATGTTTCCCATCTTCTCACCTGATGGAAAATCAGATACCGTCACCTATGTTGATAGTTACTGCATCAATGTTATACACATATGAAAGAAAAAATGTATGTGGTTGTGCCAAGAAATTTAGGCTAGGTTAATGTTATTAGCAAGCAAGCAAGTTTATTTATATAGCACAATGCATACATAGAAGCAATTCAATGAGCTCTACAGTGAAAATAGAAATAATGCAATAGAATCAAAAACAGTTTACACAGAGGTTATTCCTCTGATAGCCCAAGATCTTGCATTACAATTGGTAGAATATAGCAGGATATACATTTAATAACACAAATTAAGAAGATAAATATAAAATACAGCATAATAATAAAACATAGAATAATAAAATAGAAATAGAATATAAAACATGGGAAAAACTATAACACTAAACAGTGCTTTAGAATAGGTTGGAATAGATCCTACTTTATTGTCATTGAGAAAGTAATGTACAACGAAATGCTGTTAACATCTAGCCAGAAGTGAAATTAGGAGAGAGCAGAAAAGTATTAAAAATCTGTGCAGGTGGATCTCAAAAACTTGAATATTGTGGAAGTTATTTTCCGTAATTCAAATAAAAAAGTGTCTAGAATTCATACATTCTAGATTCATTACACAAAGTGAAACATTTCAAGCCTTTTTGTTTCAATCTTGAGAAAGTCTGTTCAGCTCATGATGATTTGGGGCAAAAACAAAAGTGTTGTGTTTATAATTTTGTTCAGTGTACAAACCCATAGAATGTTGTAGAGAATTACAAAATGAAGGGGAAAGTTCACTTACAACTCAGGGAGAGAAAGAGGTACAATATTTGTTTGGCCTTGTGTCAGTTGCACGCACATCATAGTAATAGTGAACGCAACAATTTATGTTTTTTTTAACAGATATTCCTGTTTGATAAATATACATTTATATTGATTTGACTTTAACATTTGTATTGATTTGATTTGATCTGTAGGATGACTTTTGTACCTACATGCAATTGGAGTACACAAAGAAGGAGTCAGTGAGGCGTGACAGACAGGTGATGTTCTCCCTGCCAGCCACGGTCAGGTCTCTGTACCATGGAGAACCCATTCTGCGCATTCACTCTACCCCCGATGGAACCATCGTCACCGTCCGTGAAGATGGGTCTGTTTACTACTGGAGCCCCGAGCTCTCCATGAAAAGGAACAAGAGTGTCTTTGTACGTGTTTGTGTGTGACTGAGTAGGCAGAATTTGTGGATGCTACATAGGCAGTAGGTGACACCTTAAATGGGAAGGAAGGGCTAATAGTAATGGCTGAAATGACCAAATCAATAAAACAATATAACACATATCACACATGGTTTTCATTTACTGAATTCCAGCCATTATATTAACCCCCCCACCCCCACCTCCTGTGGTATGTTGTCATATTCAGGGAATGTTTCATACATTAAATGTAATCATTGCTGTCTTTGAATGCAGCAAGAAAGACCTGTGAACAGAAAACCAAAGTGGGCAACTGATTTCATCACAATGCCACAATACAACAAACTTATCATTGGAACAGGGTAAGAAATATGTTAAATATTGCTATTTCAGTTTAGCAGATATATTATGGCCTTGGTGCTAAGGTTAGACCTTTAGTTCTGAAATGTATCCACAATTTAGTTGGAACTCTGAACAATCATACCTGATTTACAGAGTCCCAAATGTCACCCTGTTCATATTAGGGCTTGAATTTCCAGGGACCGGATATTGTCACAATACATACGGGGGGATATTAACTCTACACCCCTTATTAATAATTCATGGTTTTAAAGGTGGAAATCAATACACATAAATGCCAGACAAACAAATGGATAATGTTTTTGGAAAAAACTATAAAATGTGTTAATTGCGTAAGTATGTACACCCCACAACTCAAGAAGCATCAATAGCTTGGATTACCGCAGTAAAACTGTGCAAAGGACTATATCCCCTTAGCACATCTGGATTTTGTTATTTTATTCCACTCTTTTTGCAGAAGAGTTCAAGCTCAGTCAAATTACGAGGAGATGTCATGTGCACATCCCTCTTCAAGTCAGTCTGCCGATTTTCCAAAAGATTGTGTTCTGGGCTCTGACTGGGCAATTCTAGGAGATTGATCTCACTTGGTTGATTTGGTGATGCACTTCAGATGACTTCTCAGGGGAGTAAGGTTTGTGTCAACATTTCTCATTTGGAGCTGTTAAGTATCCCAGCTGAAGAAAACAAATATCATAACTTGATTCTGCCACCAACATAGTAGGTCCTCTGTACTTTGGATGGTGAGGCATCATTTCCAATAGATCTTTTGGAATTACGGCATAAAGGATCTACCATAATCTCATCCAACCATAACACATTTTTCCACATGGATTTGGGATATTGAATGTGTTTGCGAAATGTGTTGGATGTTCTTTTTGTAAGAAATGGCTTCTGTCATTCAACCCTACCTCACAACACTGATTCGTGCAGAATACATGCCATAGTTGTTATTTGCAGGGAATGTCCAGTTTCTGTCTTTATTTAAGTTGCTGTTGGCCTCACTGTCAAGCTTTTCTTCAACCCATCTTCTTGTGGTAATGGCTATCACTAGTGTATGCATCCAAGAAATTATGAAGGCATCCTAAAGAACAATTTACCTTTTGTAGGGCTAATCAGACAAATGTTTGTTGTCAGGGGATGGAAAAAATTCTCTTGTAATGAGATTGGTAAATTACGAACAAACAACCCCCATTATAAAGGTTGGGCACACATGCAACTAAGGCATTGACAGTTTTTTGGAGGGATATTATCCATTTGTTTTCAGTTACAATATTTTTTGTAACAATTTTTTTGAATGATTGATCGAGATTTCACCTTATGTAAACAAAAGCTACATTTACAATAAGGTGTATAGACTTTGATATATACTGCAGATGGCAATATGTATTTTTATCCATTTAAAGAACTTATGAAAGTTTATTAAAAACAGAGTGTCATTTGGAATACATCATTGCTGACTGTTTTCCAGAGACCGAGAGATCCAGTTGTATGAATTGTCCTCTCTGGAGCCTTACTGTCAGATAAATGCCTTGGATACAGTCCCACTGACACTTGACTACTGGTGAGCTTCAGCGCTTGCACACACTGGTACTGTAGCCTCGCACCATATATTACAAATAACCTACACATGGGCAGATTAATATTTAGCCCCCTCAGTTTAACAACCCTGTTTCCAAAATGTTGTAAAATACAAATAAAAGCATAATGCAATGCTGTACAAAATAATATATCCCCATATTTAATTGAAAATAGTACAAAGACAACATATCAAATGTTGAAACTGAGAATGCTATTGTTTTTGGAAAAATGTATGCCCATATTGAATTTGAATGTTTAAACATTTTTGGGACAGGGGCATGTTTACCAGTGTGGCATCTCTCTTTAAATAATACTCTGTGTTTGGGAACGAAGGAAACCAATTTATGTAGTTTTGAAAGTGAAATGCATTCCCAAGCTGGATGGTCTCCTCTTTAGTCAAGGAAGCAGCGTCCAGGATTTGCTAAAATTATTTCAAATTTTTATTCATCAGACCACAAGACAGTTTTCCACCTGAGGGAGGGCCCAAAGATCACTGCCATCTAATGGCTTATCTAGTTTTGGACTTGTCTCTCCCATAGAGAGGATTTCTTCAGATTCTGTGTATCTTTTAATGGTTATATGTACCGTAGATGATGAAATCCCCAAACTCTGTAATCTTACTTTGAGAAATGTTATTCTTAAATATTTGTCCACTCAGTCTTTCACAGATCCACATTTCTGACAGGCCCATCCTCTCTGGAATGGTCTCCTAATACCCAATCTTGTAAATGAGCTGTTACCAATTGATCTAATTAGTTGTGTGATGTTCTACCGGGTTTTGTTTTTAAGCATTACACAACTTTTCTAGTCTTTTGTTGCATCTGTACCAATTTTTTTTAAACATGTTGGTGGCATCAAATTCGAAGTGGGCTGTAATTTTTCAAGAAAAAATATAATGTCTCAGTTTCAAGATTTGAAATGTGGTCTTTGTACTATGTTCTGTTGAATATACTGTTTAAATGATTTGCTCTGTAATGCCTGTTCCACGTGGTACTGCAGCTCCTCTTCCTATCTGGCGCTCCACCTTGCCGGTGTACTAACTACCAGCCAGAGAGTTTAAGCAACATGGCTATCCCTTCCTGTTACTCTATCTCTCACTCCTGATTGATTCCAGGGAGCTTCATAGACAAGTCCCTGGCTACTGTGCTACAGTTGCCGTTGTGCCATTTGAGGTAATTGATGCACATACTAACATTGGATGATGATCCTGTGGGGTCCGGCTCGTTGACCTTCATTATCAACGGCTGCCATTGGGAGCGACTGGAACTGCTGGTGCTGTCATCCTTCATACACCCCATCATCCTGGAAAGCCTGCCTGGCCGTCACGGGTGGAGCTACATTGGCGGAGAGCCACAAGGGCACCCTGCCAGCAAACATTGCGTCTGAGTATGGAGACCTGAGTGGCGTTTTCTCCACCATCTCCTCTCCTGTGTACCACATTGCTCCGGAGGGGGTGTGGATGGAAGAGCTGAAGGTGGAGGCAGTGAGGTCATGGCTGGTCCCGAAGACCATCAAATAATTATAGAGTATCACCGGGTTTGCCAATTTCTAACTGTTCATCCGAGACTTCAGCACCAGCAAAGCACCCCTTATGTTGTTTTTGAAAGCTCAACCTCAATGCCTCTGCTGGACTCTGGATGCAGAAAGGGCGTTCCTCGCCCTGAAGGGCAGGTTCACAACGGCGCCAATTCTGAAACATCCATATGCTCTCAAGCCCTTCACAGTTGAGGAGTACTGCTGGTGGTGTTCCTCTTCTAGCAGCATGGGAACCTCGGCCACACCTGTGCGCCTAGTATATCAATAAACTGTCTGCTGCTGAGAGGAATTACGACGTGGGTGACCAGGAGCTACTGGTGGTGAAGTTGGCCCTGGATGAGTGGAGACAGGGGCGTCTGGGAGCCATTCACTGTCTTGAATGACCACAGGAGCCTCGAATACATCAGGGCAGCATGGCGCCTCAACCTCCGCCGTGACTTTATTGTTCGAGCGTTTCCAGTTCACCCTGAAGTCCTGCCCTGAACGTCAGGCCGGACACACTGTCCCGCCTCCACATCTGGTGGGCTGACCTAACCAGAGACACGCCAATCCTCCCAGCCTCTGCTCTGCCCTCCAGGCTAATGAGATGCTGTTCCTGCAGGTTCTTCCAGAAGATATCGTGACAGACCGCGGCCCCCAGTTTACAACTTGTGTCTGGAAAGCCTTGATGTTCAGGCTGGGCGTTGTGTTCAGCCTCATATCTGTGCATCACCCATAGGCTAACGAGCAGGCGGAACACACTAATCAAGAATTGGGAAGCTTTCTCAGGTCCTACTGCATGGATCGTCCAGGTGAGGGGACGTTCCCCCCTGAGCGGAGTATGCTCAAAACCCCCTGCACCTTTCCTCCACAGGTCTGACACCCTTCCAGGTGATGCTCGGGTTCCAGCCTTCGCTGTGCCCAGTAGTTAATTTGAGCCGGATTATGCCAGAACAAGATCCAGCACCTCTCAGATTTTCCTACGTTTGTTCCGGCACCTACATTTACAGATCCAGTATGCTGCACATGACTTCTCTTTTTCCATCATTGTGTTCGCTTTGCACTGTGTCTACTAAAAGCAATCAGTGCTCATAAAGTTAACTATTCCTGCAGCATCTTGTAGCCTCAGCATTGCCTGACAAGACTGTGAAAGTTTTAGCTTTTTGTTTTCTGCTATTTGCGCTACTGATGTACTGTAGCCTATTCATGTTGATTTGTCAACCGGATCAATGTCTCTCTTGCACCCCAATGTGTTCAGGGACCCCCGGTTTACAAATTAAGCACTGACTGTGCCCCTGGGTGGGGAGCTCCTGTCACACCCAGGCTATGGAGGAGTGGTTCAGGAAGTCCGACGAGGTCTATTCCGCCACTTATGTTTGCCTGCAGGAGGCTGTCCAACGTCACAAAAAGCAAGCAGACAGGCAGAGGGGCTACAGCCCTGAGTGCCACCCAGGGGACGAGGTGTGGTTGTCAATGAGGGATCTTCCGCTCTGTCTGCCCTGCTGTAAGCTTGGACCCCAGTATGTGGGGCTGTCTCATGTCCTTTGGAAGGTAAATGACACCTTGTACACCCTACAGCTAAACCCACCATACAATAACATCTCTCCCACCTTCCATGTCTCTCTCAGGTCAGTGGTTCCTGGTTTTCTGGGTGGGATCTGTTTTTGCAGTGGTTGGGGTTCCGATGTATTAAGTAGAGTCGATCCTGGTCTCTCGCCTACGGTGGGTTTGTGTCCTGTATCTATTGGACTGGGCAGGATACAGACCTGAGGAACACAGCTGGGTCCAGGCAGCAGACATCTGTGATCCCTCCCTGACAGCAGACTTCCATGCTTGCCGTCTGGACCGGCCTGCTCCTCGACCTCAGGGTCATCCAGGGCGCCGATGGCGTCTGGGGCCACTCACTCATTGGTTGTGTATATTTTGTGTTCGTTTGCCACTGCACCTCACAGATTATTGTTTCTGTCCTACTGAACATGAGGTGTGTTATTCTGTATTTGACCAATGTTAAGACATATAAAGTATTGAACTCTCTTCGCTTGAGTTTAGTTTTTCTTTCAACTGCTTCATTTTTATGAATGCTTGGCAATCACACTTTCACATGAACATCATTGCATTCTGTTTTTATTTTCACACAGCGCCCCAACATTTTTGGAGACAGTATTGTAGTTTTATGTATAGATGGTGATAGTTGCACAAGAAGAATATGCCTCCTTGCTCATATCAACTGCCCCATCAGGCACTTTATCCTGCAGTTGTGCCCATGGGAAACTTGACCATGTTTGTCTAAACATGGGTTACACACTGGCAGCATGAAATATCTCACTAACACGCAGGCAGCCTATAACGTATTCTATTCACTATCTCTCAATATTTCTCTCACTGTCTCTATACAGCCACACTGGGCCTGATGAGTGCTATATTCTGTATGGAGACGCCCAGGTAACATAACTCTTCTCACTGTTTGTCACCATATTCAATAACCTGCTGAAAAGAGTTCATTAAATGCCACTCACCTGATTCATAATGATGGGCTATTTTTCTCTTTCTGCTTTCTAGGGCTGTGTGAATATCATATTAATTTCCTCAGTTGGGGAGACGCTGAGGTAAACATGTTTTTTTATGTTAAAAATGTACAGCGCTCAAAATAACATATTCAATGAATTTCATGAATTTATTATCTCAATTTTTGTTCATTACAATAATTCAGTGTGCAAAAAAATCTGTAATATTGCAAGCTTTATTGTACTTAATACCAGCAGGTGTACAGCAAACATTGTTGTGAAAATAATACTTGTGGGTGCAAACTTAGTTACTTCCTACGCTTCTACATGTTTCTTTTTGCAGAAAGTGGAAAAAATTACCTAAGGTTGAGAATGTGCCTAACATTGGAATAGACAATGCAGTGCTTTCCCCGAATGTGACTTACATCCGATGGAAGGTCCACCAGGACTGGGTGACAAAGGTGACACAGATTTTCAGATGCATTAAAGGTCACTACTTTATCTATCTGTAGTATGGACTAACCAGAGGCATTGCTAGGATCACAATACATTTGGGTCTCAGCCCACCCACCCAGACCCCCAGTACAGAAAGTGCAGGTTTCTGAATGTATATGCAAGAAAAAAATGTAAGCGTGTCCTAGTGCCTAGTGCCCCATATGTGCGCATTATCATAATGTGCAATTGGAATTATAGGTGAATAGATCAGGGGCAATTATTTGGGGGGGCTATTTGAGACCCAGGACTATAGCCCCAGTCACCCAGGCCTAACGACGCCACTGGGAATAACCATTTCTAATTGTTAGATAGTTATCTGCACGGTACAAAAAGTATTTTTTTCTGCATGTTTTGTTCTTCTGTTGGCTCTATAATCCAAAAGTTTGGGTTTGAAATTAAAGACAGGATGCGATTGACATAATGTGCAATTGTCGATTTTCAAATTTTGAGAGGATTTGTGTGCATATTGGTTTTACCATCCAGAAGTGAACAGTTATTTAAGATACTCTTTGAAAATGTAGGAATTTAAAATGTGTGTAAATTGGGAGGAACTTTGCGTAAATTGGGAGGAAGTCAAAGCTGATCTCCTTACTGGTTTACAATGTCCCAGAAAAGATTTGACTGGGCTGAGCAGGAGCTGCCCATCTGTAGACTGGAAATGCTCTGAGACCAAAGATGGCTGAACAAAGAACCTCGGTAAGGATGCAGGGTTTGAGAGTAGTTAGAAAGTAGGGAAGAGCAGTACCACTTGTTACACTAAAGGCAAGCACCATGTTGTGTTAAAGGATGCTTAATTATGTTAATTTGTACAAAAAACATTCACATTTCTCAGTGGTGTAACCAAAATGTACACAAATTACCAAAAGTATAGACACAACCGAGATAGCAATAATGCTTATCTCACCTCCTCGCTCCCTGACGCGCTCACCAACTTTGATGCATTGTTTGAGGATATCCACCCCAATTCCTTCAGTGAGGCTTGCTGAGGACCAGGATGAGTACACTCTGTCCCTAACTATGGCTGACTTGAGGAAAGTTTTTTTTTAAAGTGAACCCTCGGAAGCCACCAGGGCCAGATGGCATCCCAGGCCCTCAGGGGGTGTGACCATTGAGTCTTCACCTCCATATTCAACCTGTCACTGTCTTTAGTCCCCTCCTGCTTCAAACAGACCAAAGAAAACTTTCATCACCTCAAATCTGCTCTACCTGACACCTTGGATCCCTTTCAAATTGTATACAGCCCCAGTAGATCTACAGAAGATGCCATTGCCCCGATGACAGACACCGCCCTCTCCCACCTGGAAAAAGGCCACACCATACGTGAGGATGCTGTTCGTGGACGGCAACTCTGCATTCAACACTATTGTGCCCACCAAGCTTGTTCCTAAGCACAGGACCCTGGGACTTGACGCCTCTCTCTGCAGTTGGATCCTGGACCTCCTGAATGGCAGACCCCAGGTCCGTCACTGCACTGACACTGAGCACTGGAGGCCCTCACGGCTGCGTACTCAGTCCCCTCCTGTACTTCATGTTTACACATGACTGCGTGGCCACCCACAGCTCCAACATCATCCTCAAATTTGTAGACGACTCTATTAACCTAAGTCTCATCTCCAACAAGCTGAGACTGCTTACAGAGAGGAGGTAAACAACCTGGCTCCATGGTGCCAGGACAACAACCTCTATCTCAATGTCTGCAAGACTGGAGAGATGATCGTGGACTTCAGGAAGTGACAGAGGGTGGTCATGCCTTTATACACATAGATGGAGCTGAAATTGGAGAGAGCCTCCGAATTAAAGTTTCTTGGTGTGTTCATCGTGACCTCACTTGGTCCAGACATGCAAACTCAGCACTGAAAACTGTCAAGAAACTACTATATATCCTGAGGAGACTCAAGAAATTTGGCAAGCCTGCAAAAACTCTCAGCAACAAAATTCAAAGCATCCTCTAAAGGCTGCATTACTGCCTGGTACGGCAGCTGCTCCACTGTAGATTGCAAGTCCCTCCAGAGGGTGGTTAAGTCTGTGTAGTGCGTCACTGGCTGCCATCTCCCCTCCGTGCAAAGCATCTACCATACATGATTCCTGAGGAAAGCACAGAACATAATCAAAGATCACAGCCACCCAGGCCAAGGTCTGTATACACTGCTGCTGTCCGGTAGACGCTAGCATTGGGGCATGCACTTCCAGATTCACAAGCTGTTTTTTCCCACAAGCCATAAGGCTCCTCAACCAGCAACACTGATCCACAATCCTACTGATCACACATACATTTTCCAGATGCTCTGATGTCCCTTCGGGTACTTTTGTTGGGCATTAGAATATTTTTTGCACATATTACACTCATATGGATCTATAATACTCAACACCTCTACCATACTGTTCACACTCCACATCCTACTCTTTGAAAAATGTATGCTAGTTTACATTCTTATGTATAATACCGCCATAATTGCCATGTCTATAATATTCAATACTACTACCAATATTGCTGCTGCTTTAGAGTTCTCTTAAAGTACTATTTTTGCACACTCTGCTATGAACAGTGTTATTAATATTGTTGCTTTATCTTTTTGCTATATTTTGCTATATTTTTGCTGTGTATAAATGTTTCTTAAATTCTCACTACATAGTTGTAATGTGCTATGCCACCATTCATAAACTTATTACACTCATGTATCTATAATATTCAATTATTATACCAATTCCTGCTAGATTACACTGTTGGGTATATTACAGCCATACTTGCCATATCTAAATGTTCAATAATACTGTCCAGACTGGTGCTAGTTAACAGTTCCCTTTTTAAACTTCTGCTAGTGTACAGTGTAATGTACTTTATATTATTGCTTTATTTGTATTAATTTTTTTTGTCTAGCTATATTTTTGTTTATATATTCTTCTTCTTATCTTTCTCTACATAGATGTTGGGTGCCATGTCACAAGAATTATATTGTGCAGGACGATGCTGTGTTGTTCGGTGCATTTGACAAATAAACCTTGAAACTTGAAACACTCATTCAATGATATTTCTTTATTTTTACAATTTTCCACATTGTAGAATTATAGTGAAGACATCATAACATCAAAATAACATGCATGGAACACATGTAATAAACCAAAATGTTTCAAATTCTACTTATTAGTAACCGTTTGACTTGAAACCCATTCCTATCCCCTCAGTGAACCAGCTTCATAAGACAGTTATCTAGAAAGATTTTTTTTAGGAGTTCCCACATAGCACTTGTTTGCTGCCTTTCCTTGCACTCTGTGGTCCAACTCATCACGAACTATCTCATTGGTTGAGGTTTGGTGATTGTGGTGGCCAGGTCATTTGATGCCGCACCTTCACTCTCCTTGGTCAAACGGCTCTTACACAGCCTGGAGGTGTGTTTTGGGTTACTGTCCCGTTGAAAACCAAATAACAGTCCCACTAACTGCAAACAAGATGGGATGACGCTGCAGACTGTTATGATAGCCGTACTAGTTGAGGGTGCCTTGAGTTCTATATAAATCTCCTCTGTTGATGTTTAGAAGTGTCTGTTACTTGAATTATATGAATCATTTATTTGGACTGAAATTTGTTAATTGAGTAACTCTACTGAACTTATCCCCTGCAGCAGAGGTATGTCTGGGTCTTTCTTGTGGCAGTCCTCATGAGAGACAGTTTCTTCATAGCCCCTGAAGGGTTTTGTGACTGCACTTGAAGAATATTATTTTCTTTTCTATACCAATCCTACATTTCACAACACTACTTATTGGCTCAAACACATTAAGACAGATAGAAATTCCACACATGAAATTTTAACAAGGCACATTTGTTATTTGAAATGCATTTCAAGTGAAGAATCTACAGTATGAAAAGTACTTTGATCTGATTAACACTTTTTGTTTACTATATGATTCTATATATGTTATTTCATATTTAATGTCTTCACTTGTATTCTAAGATGTTAAAAATAGTAAAAATGAATACCCTTGAATGATTCGGTGTGCATAATCTGTTGACTGGTAGCAACATTTTGCATATCCTTGGAGGATTGGTAATAAATGTACCATTTGTACAGAAAACATGAGTGAGCATGCAAAACACATGTATTTTTTGTCTTATGGGATTCACATTCAACTGAAGGTCGAAAACAAAACATGGCTGCAAAACATGGCAGCAAAGAAAAATTTTTACTTACCCCTGTTCAATATTCTGCATACCTCAGTTCTTAATACTGTGTATTGCCCCCTTTAGCATCTATGCTAGCGTGCAGTCTTTTGTAATAGTTGTCTTTGAGGCCCCAAATTCTCGCAGGTGGTATGGCTGACCGTCCGTCTGGGCAAAATGCCTCCAGGTCATGCAAAGTCTTTGGTCGTCTTGCATGAACCACATGTGTGAGATCTCCCCAGAGTGGCTCAATGATATTAAGGTCAGGAGACTGTGATGGCCACTCCTGAGCCTTCACCTTTTTCTTCTGTAACCACTGGAGGGTGCTTAGGGTCATTGTCATTGTCATGAAGCTGGTCGAAGGACACGGGCGCAGAGACGGAGTGGAGGTAGTATGACATAGTTTTTATTTAAAGTAAAGAAACCAAAAGGAATGCAGCTTACCGACTGGGTCGTATACCCTATGGCTGACAAACCAAAATAATCCACACAGAGTGTGGGGAAATGTGCACCTAAATGCATTCCCCGATTGGAGGCAGGTGTGGATTGTTGCCTCCAATTGGGGAGATAAAACTAAAATAGAGGTGCCTAGAGGCACCTTCTTTTGTCCTGTCCTGACTATGGCCCCAGCCCAGTGTAGAGATGGCTAGGGGCATAGCCAGGACATGACAGTCATGCTGGAAAGAGCGTCCCATGCGCAGCTTTCTTGCAGAAGAATGCAAATTGTCGGTTGGTATTTTCTGAAAACTTGCTGCATTCATCTTGCCATAAATGTTCACAAGATTCCCCATGCCTTAAGAGCTCACACCCCTCCAAAACATCAGCGAGCTAACACCATGCTTAACAGTGGGGATGGTATTCTGTTCACTATAAGCCTTGGTGACCCCTCTCTAAATGTAGCACTTATTGTTGTGACCAAAAAGCTCAATTTTGGTCTCCTCACTCCAAATTACAGTGTGCCAGAAGCTGTGAGGCATGTCAAGATGTTGTCGGGCATATTGTAACAGGGATTTTTATGGAACTAGTGCTTCTTTCTGGCAACTTGTCCATGCAGTTCATTTTTGTTTAACTATCGTCATATTGTGCTCATTGAAACAACCACATCATCCTTTTCCAGAGCTGCCTGTATTTCTTCTGAGGTTATCTGTGGACTTTCTTTAAACCCAAACAATTCGTCAGGCAGTTTTGGCTGAAATCAATCTTGGTCTACCTGACCTTGGCTTGGTATCAAGAGATCCCTGAATTGTCCACTTCTTAATATCTGATTACACAGACTGGTATTTGCATGGGTTTGGATATCTTATTATATCCTTTTCCATCTTTAAAAAGTTATATTACCTTGTTACGCAGGTCTTTCAGCAGTTATTTTCTGCTCCCCATGGTTCACTCAGTATCTAATTTACTCAGTGCATCCACATGAAAGCTAACAAACTCATTGTTTATTCATACACAGAAACTATTTGCATTTTAAAAGCCACAGGTGTGGGAAATTCATATTTAATTGCCAAGACCACCTGTGTGTAACCTTGTGTGTCTGTAACAACGCCAAACATTCAAGGGTATGAACGTTTGAGCCATTTGAGTGATTTCTGTTACCATTATGATTTAATCAGGAGCCAAACAACTATGTGAAAATAAATGGCTTCATAGATCCCTATCCTTAAATAAAATACAGTTTTACCGTATGCATGATCAGTCATATATTTTTTTTATCAATACTAAAATCTCAAAATTTCTGCCAGGGTATGCAAACTTTTTTCCGGAGCTGTATATTTCATTTTATTGGCATATTTAGATTATACATAATATATCTAATCATTTCTGGTGCCTTTTCAATTTCCTTACAATTGTCAAATCTGTACAAATATATGTATTTTTCTATAACCTTTACAGACAACAATAACTTAAGATTCCTTAATTATTTTAGGTGAAATATTTTCCAAACATTCGGGCCGTTATTTCCACCTCCAACCATGAAGCTTCCGGCCTCATCATAGGTAATTACTCATTTACATGTCCATATTTTCTTCTCATGGTCTAGTGTTTGAGCCGCAAAAGGATCAGTTTGACACTAGATTTTGTTCTTGTTAGTGTACATGCTATATATAGTATATACAGACAGATGTATGTGTATGTACTATACTGAATGTATTGATATTTACAGTATACAGTGGCTTTGGAAAGTACACAAATCCCTTCATTTTCTACATGTGTTGTGTTATACATTTAATTTATAATCCATGAAATAAAAAAAGTAATCGAAACACGTTTTATAAAAACAATGACTATTTCTTGTCAATTTACAACTAAACAATGCAATGTAGAGAAAATTAGATTCGACTATGTACAAGTACAGTACAAAGAAACGCAAATAGAGGAGGGCAGAATATTAAGTACATGTTTTTACAAGTGGAATGTATAGATGTTTAGTTACTGCAAATGCATTACGGCAATTCTAAAAGTGCAATGGAAGTAAAAAGAGGGGGACTGAAAATGAACAAGCATTATGTAGTGGAAGTGGCTTCTGCATGTACATGTGGGATAGATAGTTTTGCGGGTACAAGTGGTAATTCTAGAATATCTATGGCATTCTGAATTTGCAGTCGAGGCATATTGAAGGAGTGGCGTAGCGTGTGCAACTGAAATGCAGGGATAGCAGCATTTCTCTCGAGGTGGACTTGTATGTAACTGTTGGAAATGCAAGTAGAGTGGCAGTTCTAGATGTGCAGTGAAGGCAATTTTAAGATGCAAGTCGGCATGTGCAAATGAAATACAGGAATAGCAGCAATGACACGTACCTGTAGACAACTGAAAATTTTCTTATCAGTCTTTGTAAGGCAGTGACAGAGTCCTGTAATTCATTTGTAGGTATGGTTAGTGATGGATTACAGAGTTCAGCAGGGTTACAGCAGATGGAAAGAAAGTTTTCCTGAGCCTGCTGGCGCGAGAACAGAGAGACCTGTACCTCCTGCCAGATAGGAGGAGGGCAAACAGTTTGTGGCATGGATGTGAAAGGTCCCTGCATGGACACCGCCTGCACTGGAGTTCTAGGATGGCTGGGAGCTGGGTACCCGTAATGTGCTAGGAGTTTTTCACCACTCGTTGCAGGGCCTTCCGGTTGGCTACAGAGCACCCACCAAACCGCACTGTGGTGCAGTTTGTCAGGATGCTCTCAACTGTGTAGTGGTAAAAGTTCACAAAGATCTTGGAAGAGAGGCGGGCTTTCTTCAGCCTCTTCAAGAAGCACAGGTGCTGCCGTGCCTTTTAAACAAGGGCTGGGTTGTTGAGTGACCAGGAGAGGTCCTCGGGGATGTGGACACCCAGGAATTTGAAGCTGGCCACACGCTCCACCTCAGTGCCGTCGATGAGAGCTGGGGCATGACTGGAGGTTGATTTTCTTTAGACCCTTTATTAATTACTTTAGACCTTATATTAAGTACTTCATTGAAGCTTCTTCGGGAGTGAACACTTCTCTGTGTCTTTGGTATGCATTCATTTGCTTTGCATACCTGGATTTGGGCAGTTTCTCTCATTATTTCTGGTTTAAGCTATGTTAGATAAGATTTTTGTCATTTAGACTTAAGAGTTTGATTTTGGTCTCATCAGACCAGATCACCTTGTTCCTCATGCTCTCAGAGACCTTCACACGGTACGATATAAGCAATTTTTTCTTAGAAGTGGCTTCCGCCTAGCCACTCTACCATAAAGACTGGATGGCCAGCTCTTAACAGAGTCTTGGTGGTTCTAAAGTTTTTCTATTTCAAGTGATGAATCCAGATAGGAACTTTCTTCACCAACTTCACCCACCTTTTTAGAACTTTCCACAGATCTATGCTTCAAACCAAATCAATCAATCAATCAAATTTATTTTATAAAGCCCTTTTTACATCAGCAGTTGTCACAAAACCCCTGGCCTTAAACCCCAGGGTGCAAACAACAATAGTGATGAACTTCAGTGGCTAGGAAAAACTCCCTAAGAGGACCAAATTTAGGAAGAAACCTAGAGAGTTACCAGGCTCCGTGGGGTGACCAGTCCTCTTCTGGCTGTGCCGGGTGAACATATTAAGAGTCCAAATTTTAATAGTTCAATGCATGTGGGCTAAGCCCAGAGTCTATTTAAACCTAGTCCAGATCAGAGGCATAACCAGATGGACAAGTACAGGGGAGGGGGGTCAGCAGAGTGGCAGCTGAAATCGTCAGGCATTTTCCTGATCTGCAACACAACCAGGAGGACTCTGGACAGGGACGGCAACGAGTCAAGCCTGGTACTCCGCAGGTGTGGGTTAAGACCTTGTGTCCTCCTAAGTTTAAAACGTCCGAAAACAGGGAAAATTTAGATCTCACTCCCAAAGCACAATAATATAGCAGCTTAAGACATTGGGGCTGAGACGGGGGTCCAGTGACACTGTGGCCCTATCCGGAGGAGGCCCCGGACAGGGCCCAACAGGCAGGAAATCAATCCAAACATAAATCTATTTGTGAGGACTATGTATAGTTCCATGAACTTCATGGCTTAGTTTTTCTCTGTCATGAACTGTGATGTGTTGGACCCATATATATGTATATATGTATATATGTATATATGTATATATGTATATATATATGTATATATATATATATATATACAT
>JACXGJ010004114.1:0-48067 GCA_016801105.1 Esox niger | reverse complement strand
CAATTTTGAGTTCCAATAATTGGTTCTAAAGATTTTGAAATCAGTAAAATGACAACAGTGCCCAAATGTATGCACATGCCTAATTTTGTTCGAACAATTATTGCACACTTCCTGTAAATGGTATAAACTTCGTTTCACTTCTCAAATATCACTGTGTTTGTCTCCTATATGATATATTTAACTGATTTTTTTTATCCTAGGAACGAACGATTTATGAAGGAAAATCATGGACATTAACAAGGTTGCCCAAACTTTTGCAGACCACTGTACTTGTCTTTGTTCAATGGAGCCATTGGACTTTTCTCAACAATATTCCTTTCAACCACGACATTGAAGGATAGCAAGGTTGACACATCTTCTCTGGCTTTATAATTACTACCCTGACACGAACCCTGTTCCCACCTTCAAAGTTAGGCAAAACTGGATCAGTACTAGTTCTTTGCGAGCAAATTTTCTTTGATAACCAAGCAATTGCTGTTTCTGATGATTCCTAATTAAAAGAAGTGATAGAAATTGCAAGGAATGTTTGATATGGTGTTTACAACAGGGCTTAATTTACCATTGAAAGGCATGGACGCTCTTTTTGGCGTTGCATAAAGATGTCACAATTTTACTGGCACATATGACATTTTAATATTAACGGACATAAGAATGTAAATAAAACAGAAATCAAATATCTCTTAAACTGCCATTTGCTGCACATATTTACAAGGAAATGAGAGCCACCGACATGAAGTATAAAAACCGTGTGCGGAGCCGCATCAGCAACCTGAAAGACCCCAAAAACCCTGGGCTGCGGAGGAACGTCTTGGCTGGAGGCATTGAGCTGGGACACTTTGCCATAATGTCTGCTGAGGTACAATTCTTGTTAACCCAGAATGTATTTAGTGAAAGACATTTGTCTATTGTTTTAGCTTGACTCTATCCATCTCTGTGTCCCTCCCCTCCATCTGTCTCTCACTTCTTCTCTTGAACTCATGATCTCCCTCTTACTCGGTTTCTGTTTTTCTTTCTGACTGTCTCTCTGTCGCTCCCATTCCGACTCTGTTTCACTGTCTGTCTCTGTAGGAGATGGCCAGTGATGAGCTGAAGCAACTGAGGAATCACCTGACTAAAGAAGCCATTAGGGAGCACCAGCTGTCCAAAACCAGCGGAACCATTTCTGACCTGTTTCAATGTAGCAAGTGCAAGAAAAAGAACTGCACATACAACCAGGTAAACATACCATAATTTGCATACACACCATACTCAGTTTATAACCAGACATGTACTGGATTTAACTTAATAATATATGGTGGATATACAAAGTCTACACACCTCTGTTAAAATGCCAGGTGTTTGTGATGTAAAAAAATTAGACAAAGATAAATCATGTCAGAATCTTTTCCCCCTTTAATGTAACAGGAACAATTCAACTGAAAAATAAACTGAAATCTTTGAGGGGGATAAATTAAAATAAAAAACTCACAATAACCTGGTTGCATAAATGTGCACACCCTTAAACTAATACTTTGTTGAAGCACATTTTATTTTGTTACAGCACTCTATTACAGAGTCTTTTTGGGTAGGAGTCTATTAGTATGTCATATCATGTCGTGGCAATATTTGCACAATCTTCTTTGCAAAAGTCTCCTGTGCACAGCCCTCTTCAGTGTCGCACCTCCGCCTCCGCGAGCGTGCAGAGGCAGGTGCTCGCGTCCCTGACCTGCTAAAGCGCCTGTTCCCATACCTGTTCCCAATCATCACTCACACACCTGTTCCCACTCCCCGCCTCACCTGCCATATATATGCAACTCCCTGCCACTCCTTCCCTGCCGGATCAATGGTCTCTGCTCGCAAGCCATATCTCGCACTTCACAAACCTTCGTCTTTTTGTGTTCCGACCGATCGCCCGTTCCCGACTACCCTGCCTGATCCCTGCCTGTACTTCTGCTCTCTGCCTGTGTTCCGACCACCTGCCTGTCCCTGACTACTCTGCCTGTTTCTTGCCTGTACTACTGCCGCCAGCTCGGTTACCGACCTCGCGCCCGTCCCCGACTACTCTGACTGTCACCTGCCTGTACCGACGTCCCCGATACGTGAGTCGCCTTACTGCCCCTCCCCGGCTACTCCACCTGCCACATCCCCTCTCCCTCCCAGTCCGCGCTGGGATCCTTACCTGTGCCCGTGACATTCAGATCACACCACAGATGTTGAATTGGATTCAGGTCTGGGCTCTGGCTGGGTGATTCCAAAATGTTAAACTTCTTCTGGCGAAGCAATGCTTTTGTGAATTTCGATGTGTGCTTTGGGTTATTTTTGGGAGACATGATGTTTGCTTTTGTAAACTTCAGCCGTGCTTGGATGTTATTTTTTTCTAAGAACAGGCTTCCGTCTTGCCACCCTACCCCATAGTCCATTTATATGAAGAATATGGGATATTGTTGTCACATGTAGCACATGTTGCACATAAAATGTAGCCAGAAATTCCTGAAGCTCCTTTAATGTTGCTGTAGGCCTCTTGGAAGCCTCCCTGATTGTCTTTTCATCTTCTTGTCTTTTCATCAATTTCGGAGGGACGTCCAGGGACGTCCAATTCCAGAGTAATGTCTCTGTTGTGCCATATTTTCTCCACTTGATGATGGCTGTTTTCACTGTGTTCCATGGTATATCTAATGCTTTGGAAATTATTTTGTACCCTTCTCCTGAGTAGTTTATGTAGGGTATATTGTGTCACTTTGGTGATTTATGACCCTGGTGGGCTGGGCTTCCAGATTAATTTGACAGGTGTGTGGGACATCCAGTTTGGTGGGTGGGACTTCTTATGTGATGTATGGATTTTCTGTATTACGTGTGTCAGAGTGGGACATCCGGAATGACATATGCATGTCCGGTGACTTCATAATTTATAATTGCATTGATGTGTCCATGTTTGATGTTTTACAATGATGATTAAACATCCCCGGACAAGTTTTATAACAGGTGGGTTATGTTTGATGTTTAACAAATGGGTTCCAGAATGTTAAATTCCCAGGCAATGAACAAGTGTTATGTCAGCAGCATGATGTTTGATGTTCAACAAAAGGACTACAAGGTTCAGCAATGTTATAATACCTGGCCTTTTATGTTCTGATAAGTGTTACAACAGATGTAGGTTCTGTGGTTGTTAAGCTTATATGTTTTACAATGTAGCCTGGTATTTTTCCACAAGCAAAGAATTACATGCAGGAAACGTGCTTTTTTGTGTAAGATAAAAAGAACGGGTCAGGGACTCAAGATTTTGGAGAGTTTCAGCCCATTTATTTATCAAGAGAAGGACCTTAAGATCAGATCTACCCATAGTAACCGACCCCAAATAAACACTAGTACAAACTGTACTATATGCAGGTTGAAAAACATCCAATGTTTCACAATTTGTAATCCACAAAAAAGCACTAAAGTAAACAAACAGTGCATGGGCCATTCTATTATTTTGAAGTTGTAAACAGTACCAGGGCCAACCACATTATGCCTAAGTTGCTTGTATCGTGGTTAGGTTGAATTTATTGTTAAAAATAAAAACGGTGATTTTGTTGCATGCATGATCTGTGAAAAAAAAAAGTTTTAAGTCAGCTGCATTATATGGCAAAACGTTACAAATGTACCCCAAAGGTAAAGTATAAATCTGCATGAACAACGGTGAATCGTTGACAGGTCAAGACATAGTATGGGTGGGACTTCCGGGTAAGATGTGTTGCATTTTTATAACGACTTGAAGCAACTTGTGAAATCAGATTTTTAATTGCTGTATCATCGACACGTGTTTGTTATATTTTGAAGAGATTAGTGGCGATATATTGACAATAGCCGGCATTTATATGTAAGCGGATGAGTTTGCCTTTAAATAGATCAAATTAAATGACGTGATGTCAAGGCTGAGCCGCGATAACTACCAAGAACAGCGTTTCTACTGAACCAAGAGCATCACAGTGCTAGATAAACGAGTACAAACTGTATAGCAATTTTAAGCATTGTAACTGCTTTGGTTCAAAAGTAAAGAACAATGACGTGAACCAGTGACAAGGCTTAACCTTTTTGACGGTCTTATTAAATCCGCGGCATTCACAGAAGTCAGCTGTTGTTTCCAGTGCGGACTATTGACGCTTACGTAGTAAGTACAAGTTATTTAATTTGAAGTAACTGATTTAAATTGTGTTGGCATTCCAATCGCTAACATATGACATATTTTAACTTTTTAAGAATGTATAAAAAAAATATGTTGCTGCAATATAAGCGCTTTTGAATGACTTGTATATTGTCTGATTTATATCTCTGGTTTAGGTTGAATGTACTTAAACCCAGCCGTGTTTGAAAAACACATTTTTGGACCTTCTAACCTTGGTAAGTAGACTTTTAACAGTATTAATAATCAGCTTTAAATACCTGTTTATGCTTGGTCTTCTGTTAAACCTCTTTGTATTTATTTCAGACCAAGTGACCAGCCAGTTGGACTGGGCAGTTGTGATCTTACAAACTTGAACAGACAATTTTTGTGTAAGTCTAATTATTTACAGACATTTTCAGTCTTATAATAAATGTTATTAACATCATGACAATATGCATACAGCTGATCCTTTGTAATGAATTTACCAACCAACAGATTGAGGACCCTCGGTGATGCTACAGAGTACATCAATGACTTCAGTTACGGACACCCCACCTTGTAAATGCACAGCTTCAGGGGATTTTTGTTTCATTGTTTTCTTTCCTGCTTGAAAGCTGAAGGAATACATATTTTACAGTCAACCCATCAAAACTGTGATGAATAATATTTTAACCTGTAAGTGGATCATTATTTACATGTTAAGTTAGAGAAATGGCGGACGATAGTGCAGACCAGACCAGACACAAAATATACACACAAAATTCAAATGAACCAGCCATTACTGTTACACAGCGATACAGACAATAAACCTCAGATGCAAAGCCAATTAACCGAGCTTAGTAGCCCCATTTTTTCACATGATCTAGTTTACTCTTCTCCGAACTCTTTGATGCAAAATCATTGTAACGATGGTAATGTTAGAGTTATACAACATAATGCGTTTAACAATGTTGAATGACGGCAGTTGATACATTTCCAAAATACTGGTGAAGTTGGGGATTTTGGCACATTCTATGCAATCATTATGGCAGACTTGGATACCATAATTGTTAGAGCATCAGACTTTGTACATGGGCCTTGTGATCGTCTGCAGATTGAGTTGATTGGTGAATCTCTGATATACCCTGTATATGTGACCATGAGAGCAGATTAATATAATGAATGCACATTTGATAATTTACTTGAAAGTGTTATTCAGAGTAATGCTGAGATCATGAGTGATCAGCTCACTAGATCTGGTGGTAGAAATTGTCAACAACCGTGAGGGTGGTGCCCCGTGGCGTAAAGCTCAAACGCTTTTATAGAGCAGATTATCAATAAAAAAGAAGGCATTTGAATAATGATTCTACATGTATTTCCGTTTGTTTGATGGGTATGTTGATCCCGCAGTACACAGTAATGCAATAGAATTAAAACAGTCAGATTGTTACACTTGTCTTACTCAGCTGTCTCCAGGGGGACTGCATGAACTTCAACACCCCGGTATCTCAATCCTCACATTCTGATGCTAGGATGAACCCGTCAGTCCCTATGTGAGATAATCATTGCATTAGTATCTTATTTGGATCTCTCCAGGGGGACATTTATGCCACGTCTGTACATGCATTGTATATTCACTCTCAGTGAATTACAGTTACCATAACTGTTTACTGTACCACCCTAGTATCACACTCAGTCCTTTTGTGAGAAAATACCCTACATCGATGTCTTAACAGCAAGAACTTGCATTATCCATCAACAGCAGATTGTTACATTTACACAGAGGTAATTCCACTGAAATCACCAGAACTTGCATTGCAAAATAAATCAAGAAGAGATATAAACTAAATTTATGCAAACAATAACTTACATCCCCGGCAGATTCACCCCCAAGGCAGTAAATTTATGGAACGCTAATCTCTGGGCACATGGTAATTGCTTGCTCATGTGCATTTCTTAGCACAAGGTACATTAATCAGAATGAACATAAAATGTATCTGTGTGTAATTTGTCCTATCCCAAGTCATTTCCTGTGTGTGTGGATTACTTCCCCAAGGAACTCATTGTCTGTGTGTATGGATATCACATTAATATGTTTAAAATAAAACTATGTGATTATACATTGCACATTAATATTTTCAGAATTATAAGGTCATATATGCATTTTACTGAAAAATGCCTTACAATATATACAGGATGTACCCACGGAATGCATGGTTATTATAAAATATCCATCTGTGTACCCATTTTCATAGCCCTTTGTAAACGCTCCTCTCAACTTTGAGAGTCTCACAGTATCCCCTACCCGGAGCTTGTAACTTTGATGACCATTGTTCATCATGGTTGTACCTTGTCTGTTTGGATTTTTGTGGTGTTCTTCCTTCTTTTAATATGTATTCAGATGCTCGCTTTACCGCGATAGTGCTTTTATTTCTCAGCACACAAATCCATGTGTATTTGCTTAATACATCTATGCATGTTAACTTACATTTCATGTAATTGTTTTCTGTACTATAAGCACTCATGTCAACAAAATCCAGTTGTGAATTTATATCACGAACAATAATTATATTTCTTTTAAAATGTATAGCTAAAGGCCTGTGTAGCGTGTATGTATCCTGGGCGAGTAGCCAGTCATCTGCCTTGCCATTTTTGAGGATCCCCCCAGTTTTCTCAAAGTACGCTCTTTTCAATCACTCTCTACCCACGTAAGCACCAGGATTTGCCGGGTCGTAGTAAATACTTTTCATAATCTGTTCAGACATCATAGAGCATTGCGGCAATAATACATGTTTAACATCGTTTTATTTGAGTTTTCGAAATTACACGTCATCCAAGAAATTCTGAAAAGTTACACAAACATTCAAATTTCTGCTGATAAGAAAATCTGTAAACATTTTAAAAATACTTTCTACATCAACAGCATCTCTTCTTAACAATTTTATCACACAGACATCTGTTACATACATAAATCAATGTAATTATAATAGGTCTCAAAAATATTATCAGGCAGATTGAGACATGAATGTCTTCTCTGGCTCTGGTGGTCCACTTCACATGCGATGCATGCATTGTAGAGAATAGCCGGATGCTTTGGAAGCTCTCTGCGGACCATGGCTTTTGGTCTGAGATGCAACTAAGAAAATTTCAGGAAAGTCCTACTAGAAATGCTAAACTTTATTTGTGATTAATCTGAGTCACTTTAAATGATGGCATGTGTGTAATGACTTCTATTTAACATGAGTTTGAATGTGATTGGTTAATTCTGAACACAGCCACATCCCCAGTTATAAGAGGTGCACACTTATGCAACCAGGTTGTTGAAAGATTTTAATATTTCATTTTTCCCACTTGAAGATTTCAGTTTGTTTTTCAATTGAATTGTTCACATTATTGGTCACATTAAAAGTGGAAGAAGTTATGCCATGTTTTATCTTTGTCTCATTCTTTTACATTACAAAAACCTGGCATTTTTACATATCCACTGTACATACGAATCACAACAGTCAGAATATGCACTTCCATGGGCATTTTAGTAATTAACAGATGCTGTTTTCCAGAACAACATGCACAAGCATTTAAAGCTAAGTACCAAGCACAGTAAAAAGTATGTATTCAAACCAGCAACTTCTTGATTAAAATAATAAGCTATCTGCTGCCCCTGCTAGCCACGTTAATATTAGTTTTGTATGTTATGCCAGTTGCAGATCATTTCAAATTTAGTCACAGGTGCCTTCTTATAAAGTCCACCTTGTACTTCATCTGTGTAAGGTCATTAAGCCATGGATTTGTGTGTGTATTTTGTAGGTGCAGACCCGCAGTGCTGACGAGCCTATGACCACCTTTGTGCTGTGCAACGAGTGCGGGAATCGCTGGAAGGTCAGACATTACTTTTTAGCATCATAGATTTAGCTGTTTAAATGAAAGCCAATAGAATTACATAACGAACAAAGCACACACAGTTGTCTCTCAGTATATCTATGTACTAATATTTTTTTTTCTCTAGTTTTGCTGATGTGGTCCGGATTGGCAAAGTTGCCAGTTACATCCACCAATCAACGAGAATTCTTGCTAAGAGTGGGCAGGAGCCTTTAACCTATTCTAGAGTGATTTTACAGAACATAATGTACTAAAATGTATACTAACAAGTTATACATGATTTCTTTTATTGATGTGTATGTCCACAGCATGTTATTTTTGAGGGAGTTGAATATCACAACCAACTTTGTATTCATCAGCTTCCATGCAACGGTATCAGATGTTCATGCAGCTGCATTGCAAAACACTTGACTGTGTTTAGTTCTAGTGTCTTCACTTGTTCACGTGTTCAACTGACAGGCTATATATCCCCCCATACAAATATGAAATCGTGCTTTGTCACACAACCAGACCCTTAATGATGTTTCAGCTCATTCCAAATTAGACCTCCAACACCCCTAACAACCACTGAGTGAACTTGTAAATACCATTATTGTGCAGTTTAAAGGAAGTTGCAAATAAACATTAGCACAATTATTGCTGATTACCATAGATTACCTGTCATGCTAAGATTATTTAATATTGGCTCATTGTGTTCTATAAATTCCTTTATGCTGAAAGCATAGACATAATGGGATCGACAAGTTCACGTGACTCTGAAAAATAAGAAAAAGTGATTTAGTGCAATATTCCCAAAATAGTCCTTTAGTCTGTATTTGTGGAAAGGTGATCAAATGTTGCTAAGGAGATGCAGTGGGACTTAATGAAATTAGCTGACAACCAAAAAGTTTTTGTCAGTGACACCCAGGCTGCATCAATTTTTTCTGAATATACTACCTAGCCACCTACTATATAAATGTTTTTGTATATACTATCACAAAGACCACAGAACCAATCTATAAAATATTAATGTTTATGATGCAGGAAATTTCTATTAAATCATTTTGGTTAATATAATGTACTGTGTTACAAAATTTGTCATCTCAAGCCCCAACTTTGGAGGTTTTATTCTCACATTTTCTTGTTTCTGCTTGGGCATCTGGGAATTATATTATTGGCAAGACAAGATAATGACCAAGTCTAGACTTAAAATAATTTTTTGGTCATTATCTTGTCTTGCTAATAATTTTTGTGTTATGATATATTTTTTGCCTTTTCCAGGTAGACTGAAAATGACTGAGAACAATTTCTTATTTTTAGCAATGACATGGGAGCAACGACCTTGTTCAGGGTTAGAACTCAATACGGAGATCCCCTATGAATTCCGTTTTGAGTCTGAAGAACATTCTACACTTCTATACAAGTGAAGGCAAATTCTTCCACTAGCTTCTAAATTACGCCCTCATAGGCTAATCATCAAAGGCAAACGATGCTTCAAGCCGTACAACCCCATAGCTGGGTCAGATGCAAATGTGGTGTATGTTGTAGGCTACAATGACCAATAAGAGGTTAACCAACCACCTCAGACACCCCCTTGTCAAATGGGTTAGTACAACGAATAATTTGTCAGTTGGTCATTTTTTTTTCAATCAAAAAACAAACATTTGTAAAACTAGTACATAAACCCAATTTTCAATTGTTTTGACAGAAAAAAAATGATAATTGGAATTTTCTATATTTTTTTATATATTCTATTTAAAGATATTAGAATAATCATCTGATAAGCATTACATGGACCAGTATGTTACACAATTTTTCAAAAAGGAAGGTGTAGTCCGTGAGTTGTTGAAATTAACCTGTTAGCTTTGTCCATAGAGAAATTGGCTACTTTCTGTCCCATAAAATGTGTTTCTTAATATCTTCGCGGAAAATTCACTTTACGTTTCGTTCTTCTTTCGGCTGACAGTTAATCAATGCAGTCAAGCTTTTAGCAAGCTATTGATACTAAATCTGTTGTCCCTGCCTGATGCCGGGCCCAACAGATGCAGCTCCAGCTTCATTTACCCATACCCCTGAACCAGCCCTACTCGCAACTGAAGGTGGTGAGCAGCAATATGTTGAACATGTCAGTTGGCATAATTGCATGGGATCTATGGAGGAAAAATATCAAAGTATATGAAACAAATCAAAATTATTAAATCATCTTCAATGTTAAGATTTCACACACTAATTACTTTTCCACATGATGATCATTATATTAAATAAAACCAGTCTATTGTCTGTATTGGATTCTGGACAATTTCAAGCATTGAGTGACTCTGTCTGTACTGTTGTGCAAAAAATTTGCATACCCTTGGAGTATTGGTAATATTTGTAGCATTGGGAAAACTCATTTTCCCAATGAGTAACTCGTTTTCTTTACAAATGTATTTTATTTCTTATGGGATTCACATTCAACTGTAGGTCAGAATGGCACAATCATAAAAGAAAACATGGCAACAAAGAAAAAATTTAACTGATCCCTGTTCAAAAGTCTGCATACCCTTAGTTCCTAATTTTGTGTATTGCCCCCTTTAGCATTAATGACAGCGTGCAGTCTTTTGTAATAGTTGTCTATGATGCCCCGCATTCTTGTAGGTGGTATAGCTGCCCATTTGTCTTGGCAAAATGCTACGAGGTCATGCAAAGTCTTTGGCCGTCTTCCATGAACAGCACATTTGAGATCTCCCCAGATTGGCTGGATTATCTTTAGGTCAGGAGACCGTGATGGCCACTTCAGGACCATCAGCTTTTTCTGCTGTAACCACTGAAGGCCTTGTGCTTAGGGTCATTGTCGTGCTGGAAAGACCTAGAGTGTCCTATGCACAGCTCTCATGCAGACAAATGCAAATTGTTATCCAAAAATACTGTCAGACATGCTGCATTCATTTTCACCAGATTTCCTGTGCTTTTAGTGCTTACAAACCCCCAAAATGTCAGTGAGCTACCGTCGTGCTTCACAGTGGGGTTGGTATTCTGTTTACTATAAGCCTTGTTGACCCCCCCTCCAAACATAGGGGTTTATGGTCACAACCATAAGTCACTCCAGATTTGTGTTCCAGAAGCTGTGAAGCATGTCAAGGTGTTGTCAGGCATATTGTAACCAGCTTTTTTGGGGCATTGGTACAGTTAAAGCTTCTTTCTGGCAACACGACAATGCAGCTAATTCTTGTTCAAGCACTGTTGTGTTGTGCTCCTTGAAACAACCACACCGTCTTTTTCCAGAGCAGCCTGTATTTCTCCTGAGGCTACCTGTGGGTTTTTCTTTGTATCCTGAACAAACCTCCTGGCAGTTTTGGCAGAAATCTTTCTTTGTTCTACCAGACCTTGGTTTGGTATCAGGAGATACCCAAATTTCCCACTTATAAATGATAGAACAGTACTGACTGGCATTTGCAAGACTTTGGATATCTTTTTATATCCTTTTGCATCTTTATGAAGTTTCATTACCTTGTTACACTTGTCTTTCTGTGGCTCAGTATCTAGCCTGCTCAGTGCATCCAAATGAGAGCTAACAAACTCATTGACTATTATTACACAGACAGTAATTGCAACTTAAATAGACACAGGTGAGGGAATTTCACCTTTAATTGCCATTTTCACCTGTGTTTTTAACAAGACCAAACAGTCAAGGGTATGTAAACTTTTGATCACGGCCATTTGGGTGATTTCTGTTGTCATTATGATATACAAATGAGCCAAACAACTATGTGAAAATGTGACTTTTTTTGCGTATGTTATATTTTTTTTTAATCAATGCCAAAATGTCACAATTTCTGCCAGGGTATGCAAACGTATGAGCAAAACTGTATATGACAGTCAGTCTATAGTTATTTTAAGTTTTTCTGTAGTTTGTGTTAGAAATGTAGCAGTTTATTGCTGTGCTTTTGGAAGAACGTTTCCCATGTAAAAACCATTTGTTGTCAAAACTGTCTGCTTTGCTTGTTAAATAGACTAAGGCTTGCATTTTAACACACTGTAAATATCAATCCATTATGAATCAATGTAAAAACTTTGGTGCACCCATTTGAAAACATTACAATTATAACATTTATTTTATTTAAACCTTCAATTCAAATAAGTTTGCTGGCTCACTGGCCATTCACATGGAAGGTGATATGTGTTGTGCCGAATGCAAAGTTGGTGTCAGGTCCTGGCTGGGGTTCTTTTAGGCATCTCTATTCACCCAGGGGCCACAGCCAGGGCATGACCATGGGGATGCCTGTATTTTCTGTTTTCTCCACTCAGAGATGTATTTAAGTTGCTCGTTTGGCTTCAGTTTGTTGGTCATTATTTGCTGCAACAGTTTTGAATTGTAGTGTTTTGTTTGTGATTGAAGATATGAAAAGGAGTTTTTCAAGTTTGCTCTGGTCCATGATTCCTGCCTCTACAACAGTGTGACAGATAGGCGCAAATGCTAGTCAAGGCCCGTCATCCACCGATCATCTACTGTGGTTAAACAGCAATTATAACAGCAATTCAATGACTGGCAGAGCCAGACAAAAGTTCAAGTCAATTGCGACTCAATGGTATTTTGCAGTGCATACTCTGCTGGGCACAGCTGTTTAATAACGCACAGCTAATCCTTGATCGAAAGTACCATATTTCTCTGGTGCAAAGCAGTGATTTGCTATATTGAAAGTCATGTAGGCCTGTTTCACAGCCATTTGTTCTCAAAACGGTATGCTCTGTGCGCTAAATAGACTGCGATATACTGTAACATACTGTAAAATTGTATTCATTCTTTTTAAAGCAGTTGGGCAGTAAAACTTATTTGAATTTAACCTTTTTCAACTGAAATTATTTTGTCTACGCAGGCCGTTCACATGGCCTGTTATGAAAATGAAGTGAGATTGGTGCAATGAGAATTCACTAGTATTTAAGTGATCAGTCAGTGTTTCAAACCATAAATGTCTTTGGCTTGGGAAATAAAGATAAAGATTTAGTTAATACAGCTGTGAAGTCACTGCCTCACAGTTAGATGCAGAATTGCAAGACCAGTTCAATTCCTGCTTGAGGATAAGCCAAGTGTTCCTGCAGAGCTCAGTGCAATTGACCAGCACAGTTCAGATTTGGCAGGCTAATATTTTAGTAATTGAATTGAGTCTTTATTTGTTGTGCTTTAAAAACGTCTATGCTTTTGGCTTGAGGTCCTAAGCTCAAGCAAACTAGATGACGAAAGAATGCATGCATTATAGATTTTCCGGTTAAGCAAAGTACTGAAACACATTGTAAATGTCAATCCATTATGAATCCATTTTAAAACTTTGCTGCACCCATTTTAAAACATTACAATAATAAAATGTATTTTATTTAAACCAATTCAAATAAGTTTGCTGACTCACTGGCCATTCACATGAAGGGTGGTATGTGTTGAAATGGGCGTAGAGTAAACATGCATGCACATTCACCTAAACAGAGAGGAGCTAATACATTCATGAGGACACAATATGTGTTTACGTAACACTACAATGGTGAGTTTACACTTACACTTAATGGATCTTCAGACCTGCTGGAGAGGCAACTGGGGGGTGAGCAAGAAAGAAAAAATAGAAGGGAAGACAGAAGAATGACTATGATAGAAGGTTTAAAGAAAGAGGCCAACCTGCTCTTTTTCAAGTGGGTGGACACGAGAGGTATCCATTTGCTCAACCATCCATCAAGTGTACAAATCAGGCAAGGTCATGAGAACACAGAAGAAAAAAGGTGGAACCTGGGAGAAAATCAGCGTTCCCATACCCAGTCCAGTAGTGGAGTACAACAAATATATGGGAAGTGTGGATCAGTTGATCCAATACACCTCAAATACACCCACAAAGTGATGAGGTGGTATAAGACCATGTTCATGCACTTTGTGGACATAGCCACATGCAACAGCTACATTCTACACAAAGAGCTGTTTGCAGAACAAGTGACTAAGCCCCTGACACACAGAGCTTTTATGGAGGTGCTCACAGCTCAACTTCCTGGGGTGACTGTGGAAGCAATGGCTGCAGTAAAGAAGACAAGCCTATTGCTCCTTTGGACCCAGCAAACCCTGCACACAGGCCTTCAGATGTGAGGAGGTATTGTGAGCTCTGCAAGAAAAGAAAAGCCTGCAACAAGACCCCCTGGGGATGCCAAATTCCCCTCTGCAAATTCTTGGAGAGGGCTTGCTTTGCTCAGTGGCATGCCTGGGTAATTTGACTGTCTGGGAAGAAAACGATTTGGATTGCTTGCACAAAATTTTCATTATTGTACTTTCTGTTCATATTTTATTGTTTAGAAATGCATATTTGTATAAGAAGGTGTTTGAAAAATATGTTTATAGTTTAAAACTTGTTTGACATGGTTGTGTGTGGTGTGAATTCAATAATAACTATAAAAAACTAATTTCATCTTTTTAATTCTTTACCGGTTTGCAAATATTTCACTCAAATACTACCTAACAGGCAAGTTTGCTGGCCAATTAAGAACAGGGATACCATGGTCCTTAAACCAGGTACTGGTAGCTTTGGCACTGTGTACAGGTGCCAAGTCCTGTAATAAAATGAAATCTGCATCTCCATAAAGTTGGTCAGCAGCAGGAAGCATGAACTGCTCTAAAACTTTCTGGTAGACGGCTGCGTTGACCTTGGACCTCAAAAAACACAGTGGACCAACACAAGCAGATGACATGTCACCCCAAACCATCACTGACTGTGGAAACTTTACACTGGACTTCAAGCAACGTGGACTCTGTGCCTGTCCTCTTTTCCTCCAGACGCTGAGACCTTGATTTCCAAATGAAATGCAAAATTGACTTTCATCAGAGAACATAACTTTGGACCACTCAGCAGCAGTCCAGTCCTTTTTGTCTTTAGCCCAGGCGAGATGCTTCTGACACTGTAATCAACAATCACTGGATCTCAAAGTCATCCTACGTTACCATATATCACTAGTAAATATATAAAATGCAGATTACATTAACATCACATGCTATTGGTTAAATATGTATTTTAAGAAGAGGTCTGATAACATGTAAGGATTAATAATTGTGTTCAAGAGTGGCTTGACACAAGGAATGCGACAGCTGAAACCCATGTCTTGCATAGGTTTGTGCATGGTGGCTCTTGAAGCACTGACTCCAGCTGCAGTCCACTCTTTGTGAATCTCCCCCACAATTTTGAATGGGTTTTGTTTCACAATCCTCTCCATGGTGCGGTTATCCCTATTGCTTGTACACTTTTTTCTACAACATCTTTTCCTTCCCTTCGCCTCTCTATTAATGTTCTTGGACACAGAGCTCTGTGAAGTTCATCACTATTGTTTGCTCCCTGGGGTTTAAGGCCGGGTGTTTTGTGAAAGCACTTTGTGACAACTGCTGATGTAAAAAGGGCTTTATAAAATAAATGTGGTTGATTGATTGAACAGCCGGCCTGTTTTAGCAATTACTATTTGTGTCTTGCCCTCCTTGTGCAAGGTGTCAATGGTCGTCTTATTGACAGCTGTCAAATCAGCAGTCTTCCCCATGATTGTGTAGCCTACAGAACTAGACTGAGAGACCATTTAAAGGCCTTTGCAGGTGTTTTGAGATAATTAGCTGATTAGTGTGTGGCACCAGGTGTCTTCAATATTGAACCTTTTCACAGTAATCTTATTTTCTGAGATACTGATTTTGGGGTTTTCATTAGTTGTCAGTTATAATCATCAAAATTAAAAGGAATGAACACTTGAAATATATCGGTCTGTGTGGAATGACTCTATACATTATGCAAGTTTCACTTTTTGAATGGAATTACTGAAATAAATCAACTTTTTGATGATATTCAAATTATATGACCAGCACCTGTACATGAACATGCATGCTTGTATTAGCTTGTGCTCCTCTGAGGTCATAAATACAAAATAAATGAAGATTCATATACATTGTTTTTTTATAGGCCCAAATGGAAAAGTAGTGAAAACGGGCAGAATAATTTTTATAAGTATTCATAAGTTTTATAAGTATTGTCGTGCTGGAAAGACCTAAAGCGTCCTATGCACAGCTTTCATGCAGACAAATGCTAATTGTTATTCAAAAATACTGTCAGACATGCTGCATTCATTTTCACCAGATTCCCTGTGCTTTTAGTGCTCACAAACCCCCAAAACGTCAGTGAGCTACCGTCATCAGTAGTATGAAATGGCCAAATGTAAAACACCTTTACCCAATGCAGCCGCATAGTCCTTTTTGGTTTGTACAAGCTGGATCGCTGAGTGACCAGAACACAAAGGAGGAATGCTAACAATTCACTTCAATTGAGTCCATTTTAGGACTGGTATGTAACATCAAATAAACTATTGATCATAAAATAATGTCATACAAATGTGATCATTATAGTTACTGTCTGCTTTGCATATTTGAAATGGGAGACTGTTCCACATGGCTCTGTGTGGTCTGTATTTAATCATAAATAGAAAAATAATGTCAAAAATGTATTGGACATCTTGCACAAAAGGTGAATTATATCATTGTTTTGTTCACATTTATTGTAATTCAATGCATGTTTGTGAAAGAAAAACAATGATAAATAGAAAAAATCTGATTTTGTTTATAAAACACATTTTCACTCAAATACTATCTTATTAGTAAAATAACATGGATTGCTTAAATTAGCTTGGGTTCCTTTGAGTCCATAGATAACAAATACATGAAGATCCATAAACATTACATATTGTTTATAAGCCCAAAAGTGAAAGTAATGAAAACTGAAAAATTAAAGCATAGTCCCCAGGGGTTTTTAAAACGCTTGACACGATCGAAACTGAGGTAACACTGAGGTAACCGCATTGTGAAACCCCGATAGCACTTACCATTATGACATCTCGTTAAGAAGTTATATTGAAAATAATATGAGGTGGATGGATTATCTCGGCAAAAGATAAATGCTCACTAACACAGATTTAGACATTGTGAACAATATTTGAGAGAAATAGGCCTTTTGTGTACATAGAGAAAGTCTTAGATCTTTGAGTTCAGCTCATGATAAATGGGGGCAAAAACCAAAGTGTTGCATTTATAATTTTGTTCAGTGTACATACTGCAAAAATGTAACTTCAATTGAAGTACATGAAAGGGCATTGTCAAACAGCATTGCTAAATAATGTTAGCTTTTTTTAAGTCTGGGAGAGAAGTTTCCCCATGTAATGTAGCAGGCCCTGGATGTGAATAAAGAAGGCTTACACCCAACAGGGTGTGGGACAGAGTCCAATGTCTGTACTATCCCTTCCAGGATTGAGTGAAACCACAGATAATTACAGGACCTGGAGAAGAGACACTGCGTGGGGTGGCTATGAGGAAAAAAACTGGCGGAGTTGAAAAATAACAAGATGGACCAAGGGAGAGCTCGGTAGGAAGTGCTTGTAAGCCAACTTTTTTGTGAAAGCAATTTACCAGGAGGGTTTGATGCGGCAAACATTTTTCTCATGTAGTTTGATGACATTGCTGGCATTAGTTTGGGGGATCTGAAAGCGTCTATACTGACATTTGAATCCAACCACCCAAAGGCCAAGGCCCCTTTCTATTGGAACAATGGCTAATGTAGCTCATGTGATTACCTGCTCAGCAGTGGAGAATGTACCATACCTACTAGGGATCGGCCGATTTTTCAGCCTGGCCGATAATTACATCCGATATTCATACATTTTTTAATAATCGTAATTATTCATTTGTTTGATATTCTCGGGCAGCCGCATCTCTGTGAAAGGTTTCTGCTTGTATTTCTCAATGTCCTGCCAGCAGAATTATCAGATCGGTTACAAATCACAAGTAAATAGCCAATTAATATGGTATGTCATATTTGTGAGAGAGACGTGGGATAGAAGAACGCAAAGAGATGCATGGCTGAGAGGAGAGGTAAGAATGCTGACATTACTATAAACATCACAATAATCTAAATTCAAGTTACAACCAACATTACCCTCATTATGATATTTTTCTATGATGACAATACCCAGTTAAATGTTTTTGTGGACTAAAAATACACCACCGAAAATGCCTGAACGTTTTCGTGTAGCCTATTAGCAGAAAACAGACATTGGAATGGGATTTTTAAACACCCCCCGTTAAATAAGACAATGATGATAAATCAGCCACATTTGATATGCAAAAATCCCTGTCTAAAACTAGTTTGTGAACATTCTTAGTATCACTATGAAACAAAACCCCTTAATTCACCTTAAAAATTTACTTAATTCACCCATTAATATTTATATAATTAAGGTGATGTTTTATGAATTTTCAATTAATTAATGGGTATTTGTCATGATTTCACAGGGAGAGGGAGGCAAGCAAAGGGTTGAAGGAGCTTTGAATGAAACCAAACGAAAAACAAAACTGAGCACCGTGCTCTAGAAAATACAGGAAAAACTGAACACCGAGAACTGGAACAACACAATACTGACCAGGACGAAGAGAAAATGGCTCAACTAAATACATAGACTAACAAGGAGAACTGAAACAGGTGGGAGCTAAACACAGGTGAAAGGAATAAACAGATTAACTGAACCGAGAACAGGAAAGACCATATGAGAACAGGAAAGACAAAAAACAAGGACATGACAAACCAAGGACACACAGAAAACAAGATGTCTTCAAAATCACTTCTGCACATCTTACAACCATAGCAAAATTTATTTTAAAAAATCCTAGTTACTAGCTACTGAGTATGGGACATATTTTATCAAGTATTTTGTATCAGTGATAATGAAAGCATTTACAACTGGTTTTGACATGCATTTGGTATTCAAGTCTTCTTTTTTGGGCTCGACTTCACATGCTATCTTTTTTGTTCAGCAATGTTCTCTTTAGATATTGCTTCCTGTCTAACTCTTTCTTTTTTGTCTTGTACACCTCTTTTCATTGCCGTTTCTATTTTCACCTCATTCCTCTTTGTTCCTCTGATGTCATCTTTATTTTCTGAGAACGGATTAAAAAACAAACAATGACTATATATGTACAAATTTAAAAGGAAATACACAGTCACTCTCACAATTGTAACCTTAGGCAGTTTTGTTCAAGGACAGTTGAAAGAATAGGCAAAGTCTGCCTAAACCACATTGTAAGCCTTATAGAAAATAGATCAATGTATAATTCCTTATCAAAAAGCCCTACTGTAACACACATGAATTCCAGTCTGTGTTTTGTCATCTGTCTAGACCCTATGCTTGTGGTTATGTGCACCTGGACTGAATCATTTACACCTGTTTTCACTTGTCTTGTGTGTATATTGGGATGGTCCTTAGTGGAATGAGAAAATATTTCTTAGAATTTGAAATAAGGCCCCCTTGCATTTGATAGATGAAGTAAATAAATAGTTGCAATGAAAGTAATATTAAAACAGAAGAAGAACCTGGCAAGTCTAGTTCAGCCAGCATTGCCTAACATTCATATAAAAACTATCAATATGTGACGAATCGAGGAAACCCCTATTCTTTTACAGGCCAATGGGTTGTGATCAAGCTTATATTACCCCAAAAAGCATGCACAGATGTGTACTTCGGAAATCTATCAGAACTAGATGCAATACAACCATAAACAGTTTGTTTGCCGGTCCGCTTCTCTAACCACTATGCTATTTAAAAACGGGTAGTCAGTCAGTCACTCACTCAGTGAGAGATATTTTCTCTTCTTGGCCATCTCCACTTACAAGGTCTGGCAAAAAAGTTTGTGGCGATTCAATGAATTTTTTAGATTGCTACCGGATATAACGTAGAGCTCTGGAAAAAATGTGAAGGTTTTTAGACTGGCCAAGTCAATCAGCTGACCTTAACCCAATAGAGCATGAATTTCACCTCCTTAAGAGGAGACTGAAGGGAGAAACACCCAGAAACAAACAAGAACTGAAATAAGATGCTGTAATGCCTGGAATAGAATCACAAATAAAGAATGCCACAGTTTGGTGATGGATCACAGGATTGAGGCAATTATTGCAAGCAAGGGTTATGCCACCAAATATTAAATGTTATTTACTTTCAAATTATTTGTTCCATTACTTTTGCTCACCTAAAAATGCTGTGGTCTAATACAAACGGTGATATGTCCTAAGGTGTTTAATAATCCCTACCAGGTCCAGGGTGTTTTTGGCCGGATTTCACTACTTGCACATTTTGGGTCCTAGAATCATTTCTGTAACAGATACCATCTATTATGATGCATTCTAGTGATCACATCCCCCTTGGCTGCAAAAAAACTCATAAAAACAGACTTTTGGGACACTATTTTGAAACCTCATCTTTTGGAATGGTTAAAAAAAGTTTTACGATCCACATTTCTGCAGTAGGGTATGGTAATTTATTTTGGAAATATTTAAGAAGTTTTGCATGATTTTGTATGATTGTTATTTTCCATGCCTTTATAGTCATATTACAGTGTTTTAGGCTGAAATAAATGAATAAAATAAATAACAGAAGGTCAAAAATATTCGCACCCCAATGAAAGTCAGTTCCTCTACCTACAAATAAACCATTATAAAATGAATTAGAAAGAAAATACATTCCTCCGGTTATACCACAATACAACTAACGAGATCGGTATTGCGGTTGGGACTTTTTATTATTTGTAATATCAAAAAAATTATCAACTTTTCATAGCATCAAGCAAGTTTCTAATCAAGTCACACTATTTAACAGGGGATCCTGCTGCAGTCAGGTATCCTTGAGCTGCCCACACACCTGCCCAACTACACACTACACCAACCGTGTAAGCGGAGTCGCTTGTAAATTGGGTCATCCCCCAATTTACAAGACGGCCAATAGCTCAGCTGCCTGTTCCGAACAATTGGATGGGATTTTTTCAGAATGTATAATGGTAAATCCACATAGTGAGGTCTGCTGGACCACGGCAAAGCCAGAATGTCTTTCTCCAGTGTCTCGTTTAATTAAGGATGAGCCGTCATCAAACAGAGATAGGTTGCTGTCAGGAGGTGCTTCAGAGTGGAAGTCTGCTCTTGCCTGACTCTCCACTCCTCTAGTGGCGATACAATCGTGGGCATCGCCGTCGTCTGCCGTGGTAAGTAGCTCAGCAGGGTTGACAACTGAACATCTCTGAATGACAGCATTGGGCGCCATGAGTAGAACAATTTAGCCGCTCTTTCTTCTTTGGGTTATCAGAGACTTAGGCTACTCAGTTGGTTGTTACTCATCCATTTCCCCCTCTGTTGACCTTATGTGTTTCTCTCTGGTGGTGGCATATATCCAGTATATATCTGGACTGGTGTTGGAGCAAAGGTCTGAGGCTGTATCATGTTGGGCTGCCACTGCTGCTGGGGTGGCTGTTGGTGCAGAGGGGTGGGCGGGTTTGTTAAGATGGCCATTACTTGTCTGATATCCCCAACACATAGTGGCTGTCCTGTGGTCTGGTAATCAAATGAAGTAATCCAAATTCCTCCCCTCTCTGAATGTTTAGGGAGTATTCTGAGCGTGGCCTGTAAATCTATCGCTCCCCAGGGTACATGTTGAACAAATGGTGCATCAGGTGCATTTGGATTGGGTAGGATCGGGGCCTGGGGGTCTAGGTTCCTGTCCCTGGATTCGGCGGGACTGTCTGATGATCTTGTCTGTTGCCTGCATTTATTTCTGTGATTGTTATCAGGGAATTGTCTGCTTTTTCCCAATGTGTATTCAGGTCTAATTATAGCAGAGAACTTTCTGGGCACTTTAGTCCTCTTTTCTTTGGTAGTCATTTTCCCTTCTATTCTTACGTGCAATGTCTTTTCACTTTCATTAGCTTCATCATCACTTTCATATATGGTTTCTCTTCATTTGTTTTCGCTGTTGGTGTCCACATACTCTTCTTCTGAAGATTCTTGGGAGGTAGTAGGTGATAAGGACTACACCTCAGGCTTCACCTTACGTTGTGCTCCTGCACCATGCGACGCATCCTTCTGCATATGGATCTCTTGGTGTGTTGTGATTTGCAGTTGCTGGAAAACTTCCTGTCCCATAGGCTGTAGGCTCCACCTGAGCTGCTGTTGGATCAGTAGCTTCACTGGATGCTTCCATCCTTCCTTTGAATATCGTCTGTCCTTCCAGAGCCACAGTTGCACCTTCAGTGTCATTTGTTGACAGCGTGGGGTAAAATTCTGACAGGGATGGATAAATGCCTGATGTAAGCTTTGTTGCGTATAATACCTCAAACAACTTTTGAGGTATTTAATTTGTTATTTTCATTCTAATTTGTCCTCCAATTGTTCAGCTGGTTCTCTGACTTCCATATCTGAAGGAGTGTGTTGCTAGTAACAGTAGTAGTCTTGTATCTGGTTTTCTTGATCTGTAGTCTTTCTTCTAGTGTCTGTTGAAATGTTTTCAAGTGTACCTTCGACAGACTGCCAGCAGATGGCCGTGGTTGGTGTCTTAAGTCAATTTTCCCCACTTCTCACTTAGCTGTTTTAAATCTTTAGCAAAGGCAGGGTATTTACACATGAAAAGTTCTAGGGGTGTCTTGTCCTCAGTAGCCGTTCCATTCTCTTCTATATTAGGCATGTTTTGGGAGCACCTTTGAGTTCTTGGCACTTCCCCCTAGATAGACTCTGGGAAGCCTCCTAGTTCAACTTCCTGCTCACTCACACACTCACTCAGTCCACAACCATGTCCACCTAACCTATCCTGTCACAGCTATTTTTATTCTTCACCTCAGGGCTTTACACCGTGGACAATACACAGTCGCAATAAAACAGACTAACACAGTCCCACACATTCTATCCAACTTGCTTCGATTGAATATCTAACTCCTCTACACTCAGCCCAGAGTGGACCAGCAAAATCTATTCAATAATTATTTCACACTTGATACATACATACAAATAATAGGCCAAATCATAAAACAGATGGCTGTTAACCAAAATAATTTAAATGCTGTTAAATTTCACATAAAGTCATGACATCAGTCATGACCTAACACACAACAGCTCCAGCGGCTTAAGGAGGCCACCAAGCACAAACACACGAACAGAAGGTATATGTAGCTTCAGTTCTACACTTTTGTTTTTATTTTATTTGTAATGTTTCTTCTGTATCAAGCTGGCAGAACTAACTGTAAAAATCTGACCGTTTTATTTAATGAATGACATTAGCATTGGTTTCCCACAGAATGGCATCACCCAGTAAAGTCTGATACTCCCCTTCAACAGGCAGTAGATAACAGACTCTAACAAATACGTGTCTGCTGTACCTTGTCCTAAGTGAGCGGTCAGTAGTCGGAAACCTTCCATCCACTGGCGCAGTCAGTTAAACCAAACATGAGGTACTACCCTCCTGGCTGGCTCGCCAAAATGCTACGGATAATTATTTTCCACTTATCAGGTTCGAGGGTTGAGTCCACTTAATTCTAATATCTTCACTATCAATACTCTAGGAAACCAATAATTTTATTCTAATAGTTTATTACAAGGTTGTAGGTGATACACAAAGTACACTCTTGTGCACATTCCTATGTATGACTAAGACACGCATTTTTAGGGGCCCTTATATTTTCTTTTAACATCGTGTTCTCATCTTAATGCTCCAAAGCATATGACTGTAGTACACCTAAGCTAAAGAATGCCCGTATTTGGGGCCTGGGGCCAAAAGGAGAATGAGGATTTGCTAGCAAGAGTTCTGACGGAGAGGGGGAAAGCTATTGCTGAAGTCCCCACATTTTTACCCACATGTTTCCCCAACTCCTAAACAGAGCATCCAGTCTGAGTATCATATACACAAAACCTACATATTTAACACATGTTTAATTAACTGAATTTATGCAAATAGAATATATTTATGCATCCTTAATATATTATATATGCATAATTAATTAATGTTCCACAGTGTCATGCCAGAGGCTGCATTCCTTTTCCAGCTGTATTTTGTAGAACTGCACAGTTTTGTATTGTACTTATACAAGTCACTGTATAATCGCCTAAAACAATTAGCATTGTCAATGAAATAAAGTTCAGCGCTTCTCCAATTTCTCCACACCTAGAGATATTTTAAACAATTTTATTTGTGGCCCAGTCAGGGAGTAACTAGGTCTTGTTTTCAACTACCAAACGCCGTTGGAATCTTGACAATTTGTTATATGGTGTATTTTCACAACTCACTGTTCAGTTGTTCTCAGCAACCGGGAAAAACAACTTCTTCCCCCTGATTGCAAGACGAGCCCCTTAGCTCACCAATTGATGTTCAGCAGAATCGATAAAACGTGACCATCCGGTCGCGGTAGCATGCTGTTAGAAATCAGCCGTTTTGTATAGTGGTTAAAATAATGAATCACGTACTCGGGTTGTCTTGGCAGAGAATAATTCAATTACTCATTGGAGCATTTGATAATCTATTAGCGCAGGATGTTACAGGCTAAATCTGTTCTCACTGTAATGTTGGTTACAAGCTGATATATATATTGAAGGGCGTGTTTAGCTAGCAAAGATCAGGTTTCCAAGACAGTAACACCCATGCCAAATGGTCAATGGAAACAATCCTGTAGTTATCACAGCACAACCTACAGAGAAATAATCTAAACAGAGATGTTTCTGTGGTTCTCATTATCTAGGCACATTCACTTCCAATGAACTGTACATTCATATTGTAATTGTTAATGCTCAGATTCCACAAATGATTAGATTGCACATAAACTAATATATCTGTAAACAACAACTAAGCCTATTAGCTACCAAATGAACTTGTCAAAGTGTATGTATTGTTGGATTTACAGGTTTAATTAATCCCAATTTTTATTTCGGCAAGGCCCCCCCCCCATCTTGTGACTGCAATGTCTGGCACACTCCATAATCATTGTAGAAGCTCATGTTGAACACCTGAAATTTTCCTCCCCCCTCAATCTTGGGAGTGCAATGTTTGGCACACTTCATAGTCATTTTGGTTGCTCATGTTGACTGAGCAATACTCAGTCAACAATACTGAAGAAGCAGTGGTTAGTGCAAAACCACCTGGACCATTTCACTATATTATTATATACAATCCAATCTAAAATACGCAGCAGGCATTCCACCAAAGACAGACCAACGCTGTTCCTGGGGATCGACTGTCCTGTACATTCTCTTCAACTCTAATGTAGCACACCTGATTCCAATAATTGCACGGCAAGAGGGTTTACCACAAATATGTATTTTCACTTGACAAAAAAGTCAGTTATCATCACTCACATTGACACTTACTGTATCAATGTAATTAACAAATGAAGAGAAATGAATGTTGTTGTGGCATGAGGTTAAATAGCTTTGGCAGTACAGTTTGTCTTCAGTCGCACTTGCAATTGCTCAATTCATTCAACTCTTCCAAGCAATAATATACTAGTAGGCCTATAACCGACTAATAAGCCATTAAACTTAAAAAGAAACGTTAGCCAGTTTAGCAATGCTTAATGGTGTCTAGCTAAATATTTAAACTTGGCGTTAGGTTAATACATGACAAAATGATCTAATATAGAGATGCAATGGTGTGACGAGGTAGTATGTCCTCAGTCCCAATACTGGCATATTAGCTTACCATATACTAAACAGTACATACTTCCCAATCATCCGCGAAGTACGTACTTGTAGTATGCAATGAGATTCATCATTAGTCTGGATCATTACTACTGTGCTGTCCCGGAACCAGCATCCCTGGACGCCATTTCATGAAAACGAGTACCTTCATAAATGTTTATATATGTCGCTACATAAATCGTAAATACTTTCTCCAACTTGCTAGCCTTACAAATTATCTTGCAAATACAATTAACATTGTTCATTTTAGGCAACTCTTGAAAAAGCATTGAATAACAAAATACCATTCATTGTAATAACGGAACAGCACAACCGGAAATGCAGTAGCAATATTAAGGAGAATGCGGAAAGAATGCGGAAGCGGTTGTGCAGGCTATAAATCCCACTCCCGGTGCAGCTCCCCTACTTTCCAAGTATCGTTAAAACATGATAAACAAAGTGACTAAGAAATCATAGAAAAGGGCACATTCTGTCACTATGCCTTCCGCCCATATAAGTCGTAGATAAAATGTTCAGACAAGATGAAAGCATGGATGAGCTTCTTTTGGTCTTTTTGGGACACCAGGCTATTGATTCTGGATATATTTTTCAGATGGTAGAATGCTGTTTTGGTGACCAATTTGATATGACTGTTAAATGTGAGGTCTGAGTCATCAGAACACTAAGACTACGGACTTGATCCTTGGTTTTAAGGGCCCGAGAATCCAGCTCTTTACTAATACTTGTTATTTTATTTTTGTTGCCAAACACAATAATCTTGGTTTGATTGTAGACAATTTTGGTTCATCCAGGTATTTATGTGCTCTATACAGTGACAGAGAGTGTCTATTGAGCTGTTGTCATATGGTTCAAGAGCCATATATATTTGAGTATCATCGGCATAGCTGTGATAGTTAATGTTGTTGTTCTGTAGAATTTTGCCCAGAGGTAGCATATAGAGATTTAAGAGAAGCGGTCCGAGAACAGATCCCTGTGGAACTCCACATGTCATAGCCACCCGATCCGATTCATGATTACCAATGGTAACAAAGTAACTCCGGCCATCTAGATAAGATCCAAACCGATCAAGGACTGTCCCAGAAAGTCCTACCCAATTTTCCAGCCTATCTATAAGTGTTCTATGATCTACAGTGTCAAAGGCTGCACTGAGATCTAGTAGAACTAGAACCGTTATTTTTCTGGGCTAGTTGGTTGACGTGTTGCAGTTAACAGATCAGACAGGGTTACTTTATAAGTTGCATGGACATGATTCCTTCTATTTTTAATCAACACAGGGACAGAGATACTGGGTCCTAGCTTGTACTCAAAACAGTCGGCATTGCTATTTTCACTATAGCAGGGACCTGAAGCACATAATCGACTCTATTCTGTGCTCTGTGGAAATAAATGACAAGGTTGTTGACGATGTGGCGGTTGTCTAAGCAATCGTTTTAAATGGGGGAGGGGTGTGGCTATGGAGTGTGGTAGAGGGGGGTGTGGTAGAGGAGGGGAGGGGGAGTGTGGTGAAGGGGATGATGGGGGTTGTGCCCCCATTTGGGACAAGGACAACTTCTCAAAGCATTGGGTAAATTTAGGGTCAGGAGAGGGGGGTGGATACTTTGTCTATGAGTTCTGTCCTTCATGCTTATCTTGTTTGGACATGGCATTCCAAGAGTGTGACGTATGTTGGCACCAAGCAGCCGACATCCCATGATGTTTGGATGAACCCCATCATGCCTAAAGCGGTCTTTACAGTTCCAAAAAATATTGAAATAGTCAATTAACTAAAATATTTAATTACTTTCCCCAAGGTTGGAATGAGGCATGAGATGAAAACATATTGTTGAAAGTTATTCATCTTCTCGAGTAGTGTACATAAATCCCTTTTCAGGTTCTCAGAGCCCGTTTTCCTTCGTAGAATGTCAAAAGACCCAGTATGGATAATAATCTGCAAGTTGCTTGGATGTATAGAGAGAATAACTCAACATTTCCGTTATTTCTCTAACTGATGGGTCAGCCATGGTTAGGATTTCAGTCTTTGCCAATCTGATATGCTCGGTTATGTCATCCCCAATCAAGGTAGTATCAGGTTTATAGTTCGCAACGTTTCTTCTTTCTCTCGTCCTATCAGTGGTTTTAGGGCTATTTCTTGGATTTGGGTTAGCCCTAATGCTAGTGTGCACATTTTCTTTCCAAGTCAGAAGATCATACCCTGTTTTGCAGTGAGAGTTCAGGTGGTGGTTTGAGGGTTGGTGCTCTCACTTAATTTCTTACTGGATTTGCCTCTGCGGCACGTCAGACCCAGTACCTGCTGGAGTTGATGCCTTCGGTCTGGCCCCGGTGCTTTACCAGTAAAATGTGTCATTGGGGATGGCTGGTTTGAAAGCCTCTGCGCTTGTTCCAGTGGCGTTTGCACATGTCCTAGGGAGATTGTCAGCCGGGTCCGTGGCAGAGTGGTCTAGATTTGAAGTAATATCATGTATAACAATCTGTCTGTCCATTAGCGTTTTGTAGCTTGACCCCTAGAGTTGGTGCTACAGTCAATGAATTGTTCACTCTCACGTATTTCAAGCTGTTATCGTCTCATTTAGTCGCCCGTTCTGAAATTGCTTTGATCAATTCACCAGTTTTTACTGAGTTCTGTCAAGCATAGGGAAGTCTTTAGCGCTCTCTAGCATTCAGTTAGCCTGTGGTGCTATGTTTTTTGTTGATTCACCTACGGGACAAAACCCACAGTCCAACCGGAGAAGCGCTCGGGTGACTAAATCTTTTAAGCAGTTGATCCGTTCCTCCAACAGCTGTCTTAGCTCCTCCATTGGAAAAAAAATACTCAAAAATGCAAAAGAACTATGCTGAGGACCTCTAAACATTTACTTAAAATTGCAAAAATATGAATAAAACAAATACAGAACAAAAATGAAAGTGTCAGCTTCCGTTCAGTTGATATCAATGAACAAAATGTATGCAACCAGAAGTCAGGGGAGAGCCATCTTTATTCAGCATGAAACAACGATGAGTTATTTCCTTTTACTCTCTACAATAAATACAGAACAAACAATCTTTATATCAGGATACAAGGGAGGCGGCCAATGGTCATAACCAGCCATTACACAGTCAAATACCCTCCAATAAGAAAGGTTTATCTTACAAAAGACCCTTGTATTGTATGTTCCAACCTATAGTCAATGGTCCTATCCATAGAGCATGTGACAGTCACATGTGCAACTCCTAGCAGGAGGCATGGACAGGATGTTTGGGGCCCATCAGTATCAAGCAACACATCCTATGGTCCATTGTTCAGAGTTAGTCAGCACATCTGTATTGTGTTAAGTTTCTCAAGCCTACTTCCTCTCAAAAAGGTAAAAGATTTTAAGAAGATTTTTAGAAAACTAAAAAGTAGGAAAAGGCAAGAGGCAGGAATCAGGAGAGCTGCGTTATGAGACTAACAGGCATGTTAGGAAAGTGATTTTATTTTAATTTATATTTTACTTTAATAGCAATAAATGCCCTGAGATATTGATAAATGTGCATCTGTTGCCCACACATCCTTGCTGTGACTGTCTCCAAATTGGGAACTTGGGTGTATTACTAGTGCCAACACATGGACAAAGTTTGTCAAAGCACCCAGCTCTGGTTTGGGGGGGGTGGGGGGGAACAGAAAAGGCACCAGGTAAGCCTAGTTCAGCCGGCCCACAATTAGAAGTGATGAATGTTATTGCCCTCACTGGCTATGAACCTTGGTCTCCAACGTGAGAGGATGTCATTAACCACTACGTCACAGTATAGCGTCTCGACGTAAGGTAATCGTCACACATTACCATCACGCACTGATTTAATATTTATAACATCTATGAACTGCATGGCTTTGCCACAGGCCATTTTAACAGCTTATAATGGGCTTACTAGTATCTACTAACTTACTACTTGGAATAGTCATAAGAATTGAGCAATTGCTAGCGAGACTGAAGATAAACTTTACACTGCCAAAGCAATTAAATTCCATGGCACAAAAACAATGTTTTATCTTTCATTTGTGAAGGACACTGATCCAATAACTATCCATATAATGATAACTGACTTTTTCCATCTAGTGAAAAGATGATCTAGCTTATATTACCCCATAAAGCATACATGGATATGTACTTCAAACATCCACCAGAAATAGTCGCAATATAACCGTAAACAGTTCTATTTTAGGCTTACTATAACATAGCTACTGAAGGTTGTGGCAAGCATAGTTTTTGTATATCTTAAAGAAATCCTCAGGCATCATTTGTTTTGACTGTGATGAGCCTCAAACGCAGAACTCACGACATTCGCTCTTCTTGGACAGCTCTGCTTACGTGGTCCGGCCAAAATAACATCCAAACAATAATCAGTAAAAAATTCCATTTTATTTCCAAATTGGACAGGCAAAAACTTGTTTAGGGGGGTACAGTGAACAGCTGTTTCTACTATAGTTTCAAAACACAAAGCCAGATATTTCAGGTGAAAGGCCATCATCAACAATAAGTAGTATTACTCATGAACGATGTTGGCATGGGAGTATTGCTTATAAGAAGAATGGCAATCTTAAGGCTGTGACTAGGGATTTAATTAAAAGGCTTGCCACAAATTTTCCTTGGAAACATACGTACACACAATGACTGGCATCCCTGACAGACATACTAAGGATTCTCATTAAAAAGACTTTAAGAAAGAAAAATATAAGGACAAAGCAGATTTTTTAAAAATCTACTGAAACACATCGAAAGACAGAGGATTCCACTTGCACCGGAGACCAGAGTCCTCTTTAATGGAGATGACAAAGTCTCACCCCTGCCCCTTAATCAACTTCAAGGATAGCCTGGCTCAGCACCAGAAGTCATATTTGGCCAAAAGCCCCTCCCCCACATGTAGGCATCTAACAAAGACACCTCAGGCTCATACCAATAGGTCACCCTACTCATGCCTGAGGACATCATCAGCTCTCCTGCTCGTCTTTAACCAGCAGGACTGTGTGCTGCCCTCCACTGGCCACCATTAGTACTATGCGCTTCTCCAGCTGCTTGCCCATCATCTTTACAGGGCTCCACTCGTCATCTTCCTCGCCAGTGCCAAGCTGCAGGTTAGTCCCCATGCCCCAGGCATAGACTGACCCTGCAATACACATGCACAAAAATCAGTGGACCGCATAAACACAACATATGGCAGATACAGACAAGGAGTCCACCACAGGCAAAGTGATTTCTGAAATTGCAATTTTTATACCCCACCCAGAGGAGACATTTACACAGTTTCCTGACCTTTGGTAAAATGTATACAGATGTGCTCATAAGCTTGCACACCCTGGCATAAAATTTGGTACTGATTTTGAAAATGTAACTGATCATGCAAAAAAGCCTGTATTATTTAAGAATAGTGATCATGAAGCCATTTATTATCACATAGTTGTTTGGCTCCATTTGAAATCATAATGATAACAGAAATGACCCAAGATGGCCCTGATCAAAAGTTTACATACTCTTGAATGTTTGGTCTTGTTACAGACACACAAGATGAAAAAGGCAATTAAAGATAATTTTTTATATTGCAATTAGCATCCGTGTATGAGTAGTCAATGGGTTTGTTAGCTCTCACGTGGATGCACTGAGCAGGTTATATAATGAGCCAAGGGGGGAAAAAAGAACTGCTCAAAGACCTACGTAACTAGGAAATGGAACGTTATAAAGATGGAAAAGGATATAAAAAGATATCCAAAGTCTTGCAAATGCTAGTCAGTACTGTTCAATCCCTTATTTAGAAGTGGAAAATTCAGGGAACTCTTGATACCAAGCTAAGGTCAGGTAGACCAAGAAAGATTTCAGACAAAAATGCCAGAAGCATTGTTCAGGATTTAAAAAAAACTAGAAAAACCCACAGGTAAAGTAAGGATATACAGGCTGCTTTGGAAAGACTGTGGTTGTTTCAAGGATCACAATATGATAATACTTGAACAAAATAAGCTGCATGGTCAAGTAGCCAGAAAGAAGCCTTTACTGCGCCACTTCCACAAAAAAGCCTGGTTACAATTTGCCTGACAACACCTTGAAACGCCACAGCTTCTGGCATACTAATTTGGAGTGACGAGATCAAAATAGAGCTATATGGTCACAACCATAAGCGCCATGACAGGGGTCAACAAAGCCTATAGTGAACAGAATACCATCCGCACTGCGAAGCATGGTGGTGGCTCACTGGTGTTTTGGGGAAGTGTAAGCTCTAAAGGCATGGGAAATCTAAATATTAATGGCAAAATGAATGCAGCATGTTAAGAAAAAAGATAACCAGATTTCTAGAATGAGATCATAGAAATCCTAGTCTAGATATGTTTTTTTTATTCAGTTAGCACTATATGTGCATTTGAAGCATTTAACACTTATTACCAATTTCAAGATAAGCCTAATGCCTGTGTCTAAAATATCATAGCATCTACTCATTCACTGAGAAGGAATCTGCGCAGTTGCCAGTTAGGCAAACATTGTAGTGTGCTATTGTTATTATAGTGTGCTATGCCACCATTCATAAGCTATTACACTCAAACGTAAGACTATCAAATTGCTGCTAGGCTACAATGTTTTATATTATTGCCATATCTTTAATGTTCAATACCACTACCAAAATTACTGCTAATTTACAGTATTCTTTTTAAACCGCTGCTAGTGTAGTGTTACGTTTATTATTGCTTAATTTTTTGTTTGGTTATATTTCTACAAATACATTATTATAAATTCTCACTTCGCAGTTGTCGGGTAACATGTCACAATAAATTCATTGTGCAGGATGACACTGTGTTGTTCTGTGCATTTGACAAAAAACGTGAACTTGATTCTCAACCCTTGCGTAACATTTTCTCCTGTATCAATTAACGGATGTTTGCAGGCAACAACATATATATTTCTTAGCGCGGGGTAACAAAAAATAATAATAATAAAAATAAAAGAAATCACCATTACAAATCTACGCATTTTCTCTTTGGAGATGTTAACTGAGTGGGAGGTTAGAGAAAAAAGAAAACAGCCATCGTGATGGACGATGCTGCTAATATGCTATATAATGGTGATATAGTATATGCGTGCCTCATGGTTCTGCACTCAAATCTAAAAAAGGACAGACATTTTATATAAAGCAGTCATGTAAAAACCTCCTGAATATATGAGAAATGTTGTTGGCAGAACAGCTTTTACCAATCACTCAAGACAGGATAGTGCTGGAGATACCCTGGGCCTGTTCTGGGTAAAACCGCTTTTAAATGTTTTGCCCCACATTCATGGAATCCCATTTGTGGGGGATTTTTCTTTAAAATGCATAAATAACTTTATACTTATGCAAATATTAATGTGCAATGAATAATCACATATTATAAACATATTAGTGGAAGCCACACACAGAAATGACTTCTGGGATAGGACAAATTACACACAGACGACTTCTATTTACATCATAATGTATGTACTTTATGTTGAGAGATGGTCATGAGCAAGCAATTACAATGATGGACACGACCCAAGTAAGATCCATTAGGATGTCGTGAATTACTGTCGCAAACTACTAGCATTCAGGGAGGTAGAAGATAAGAAGCGCACCCCACCCGGGGGGTTGCCAACCAGATGAATAGTCAGATTGCGTAATGTGTTAAAGTTCTGTATAAAAGCCATGGTCCAGACTCAGAACATTGGGGGTGTATCTACAGAAGGACCTGGCATTAATGTCTGTGATTACAGTATGATTTTCATTAAAGTATATTGGATTCACAAAGTCCTGAGTTGAAGTGCATTTGTTTTGAGTAAATTTTCCACTACACATTCAGAGTGATCTTGAGTTAAATCTTTTAGTGCCTTTAGGGTGTTTTCCTAAAGTATGTTGTACTTCCATTTTGTATGTGTTTTTATTGTGGTAATACAGGGGTCTCTCCCCCCCCCCCCCGCATATATGCATATGCAGTCCTCCGTGTCCAGCCAATGGCTATTTACATTCACAGAGAAAAATAAATAAAGCCAGGCGGAAGTTTAGATACACATTATTAGGTCGTAATTGGACACAGGTTGCATTAATTAATGCAGATAATTGATTGTGCTGAATTCATATTAATAGGAAAACAGAGGTTGTTACTTATACTGACTAGCTGATGTTACCAGGAAACCAAGAAACTCCTGGTTAGAAGGTTCTCTATTGTTTTAACAAGAAATAACACCAATCAGCCGTTGTACAATATGGAAAAGTACCGGAAAAGTTTATCATTTACTGCACAGGACCTTTAAAAAACCCAGAAGAGATGACCCACACGCAATGACTTCACCTTGTTTGGTAATAGCGTAGCTGACAGATGCCCCACACGCCACTGCCTGGGCTCTGTCCAGACCTTCGACTGGCGTGGGCTCCCTCTTCTCTTCTGCACCCTGGCCAAGACCCAAACGGCCATACTCCGCCCGGCCCAAACTGTATACCTTCCCTGGCCGAATGCAAACACACAGGAGACATCACATTTCAACTTCCTAAATTTAAGCATTATGAACAAGATGACAAGAAACATGTCAAATAAGGAGGTTCAAGCTCTGACATGTTTGATCTGACCAAGAGTTTGCAAAAATAATACCGCTTACCATCTGAGTCGAGACAAACTGTATGATGCTGCCCCCCTGCGAAGCTCGTCCATTTAATGGTGGAGTTTTTAAAGCATGTAAGTTTAATCGGAACGAAGCAGGTGGTTATTTCTTTGGTTCCTGAAAAGCACAAAGGTCTATAGTTAATGGGTTTGGCAAAACAATTTCTCTGAGGCAAGCATTCTAATGGATATAGTTGCACAGCATAGGAAAAAGGTGATGGAAAATACTAGAGCACACAGGACACATTAATGGTGAACAATAAACTGAAAACTCAAGTCATTATTCTATACACAAGCCTTTTGTTCAGTATAGGACAAATCTGGCTGGCACCTGTGAGAGTTGTAATACACCCTCCAGCTATAACAGCCACCACTCCAAAGATTAAAGGAGTGTCTCAGAGAAGCTGTGCCCATTCAGCCAAAAGATAATGTGCAAGATCAGACATAGATGTTGGGCAAGAAGGCCAGGCTCACAATCGCCATTTCAATTTATCCTGAATGTATTTAGTGGGGTTGAGGTCAGGCCTCTGTGCAGGCCACTTGAGCTCCTCTACACAAGCCTCGTTGAACCATGTCTTAATGGACCCCACATTGTGCATAGGGCCACAGCCATGGTGAAACAGGAAAGGGCATTTCATGAACCGTTGCCCCTAAATTGGACCCAATTGTCTAGAACGTTTTCATATCCCATAGCATTAAGATGACCCTTCACAGGAACTAAGGGGCTAAGCCCAAACCCAGAAAAACAGCCCCAGACCATTATCCTTTTATGAACTTTACAGCACAATGGATTCAGGTAGGTAACGTTCTCCTGGCATCTGCCAAACCCAGAATCATCCCTCAGAATGTCAGATAGTGAAGTGTGAGTCATCACTCCAGAGTCCAGTGGCGGCATGCTTTATACCACTAAAGCTGATGTTTGGCATTGCACATGTTGATGTGATGCTTGCATACAGTTGCTCGGTCAGGGAAACCCATTTCATGAAGCTCCTGACACACAGTTCTTGTGCTGATGAAGGGAGTTTGGAACTCCATGGTGAGTGATACAACAGATTCTACATGCTACGCACTTTGCCCCACTGAATTTGTGTGGTCGTCCACTTCGTTGGACGCAGTTGTGGCTCCTCGATGCTTCCACTTAACAATTATATACTTACAAGTCTGTCAGGTAGGACAGGCAAATAGGGATGTGCATTGGATCATATTTTACTATCCGAATCGTACATAAAATGTCTACACACCCCTGTTTAAATGCCAGGCTTTAGTGATGTAAACTAATGAGAAAGATAAATAATGTCAAAACATTTTCCACTTTCAATGTGACCTATAAAGTGAACAATTCAGTCGAAAAAAACATAAATCATCAGGCTTTAATGAAAGCTTACATTACCACAGCAGCAATCATAGTTGTAGTAGCATTTGTTGTTGAATACAATTATTGGATAAGTAATAACAATAATTAATTATATTAATAAAGCACTTGTAATATGAGAGAAAAAAATCTCAATGAGCATGAATAATACAATAATAAAAACAATATATATACACAAACAATATATACTTACATCTTCAAGGGGGAAAATGAAACACTTACAATAACCGGGTTGCGTAAGTGTGCACACTCTCTTGTAACTGGGGATGTGGCTGTGTTCAGAATTAACCAAACACATTCAAACTCATGACAAATTTACACACCTGCCATCCCTTACACACCTGCCATCATTTAAAGTGACTCTGATAGCGGTTCCTAGTAGGATTTAAGACATTTTCTTGGTTGCATCTCAGAGAGCATCCAAAGCATCAGAGGGATTTCATTAATGAAAGATCAGTCAGAAGGATACAAAATAATTTCCAAAGCATTAAAACCCTGCCCAATCTAGATCCGCGGATTCGCGGAGCTGTATATTTCTTTTAATATATTCTGAATTTATATAAATTTCCCTTACCTGTAAGCGGCTAATTCCAATGAAGCGATTGACGTACGTTTTTTTTTACGTACGTGCCCCACAACCTACGTAAGAAAAACACTAGGTTGCACCAAAATGGTGGCCGTTACGCACTCCATGTAATGGAGTTTAGTGCATCTGCTGTTCCTTAGTCTATTTTTCATTGACCATACGCTAACAACGTTATGCTAGGTCATCTGATGCCTGGCTTCCAATAGCAATGCAGATAAGGTCTCCCAGGGAATCACATGGTCTATGGCACGACCTCAGATCTAGTAGCTCCTCCTTACCTAAGCTGCAGACAAAATGGAGGATCAACAAACACTTGCGTCGCGTTCATTCCTGCATCGCTTTCATCAGTGATCAGTCATGAGAAGGGTACAAAAGAATTTCCAAAGCATTAGATATACCATGGAACACAGTGAAGACAGTCATTATCAAGTGGAGAAAATATGGCATCACCCAGAACTGGACGTCCCTCCAAAAGTTATGAAAAGACGAGAAGAAAACGGGTCAGGGAGGCTTCCAAGAGGCCTACAGACACATTAAAGGAGCTGCAGGAATTTCTGGCATGTACTGGCTGTGTGCTACATGTGACAGCAATCTTCCGAATTCTTTAATATGAATAGGCTATGGGGTAGGGTGGCAAGACGGAAGAAAAACATCCAAGCCCGGCAGAAGTTTGCAAAAACAAACATCAAGTCTCCCAAAAGCACGTGGGACAATGTGTAAAGGTCTTATGAAACAATGGTTGAACTTTTTGGCCATAATTCAAAAAGGTGTTTGGCGCAAAAACAACACTGCGCATCACCCAAAGAACACCATACCTACAGTGAAGCATGGTGGCGGCAGCATCATGCTTTGGGGATGTTTTCCTTCAGCGGGACCCGAGGCATTAGTAAAGGTGGAGGGAATCATGAACAGCCCCAAATACCAGGCAATTTTGGCACAAAACCTTCAGGCATCCGTTAGAAAGCTGAAGATAAAGTTTACCTTTCAGCACGACAATGACTCAAAGCACACATCCAAATCCACAAAAGCATGGCTTCACCAGAAGAAGATTAAAATTTTGGAATGACCCAACCAGAGCCCAGACCTAAATACAATTGAACATCTGCGGGGTGATCTGAAGAGGGCTGTGCACAGGAGATGTTCTCGCAATCTGACAGATTTGGAGCGCTTTTGCAAGGAACAGTGTGCAAATATTGCCACATCAAGATATGCCATTCTAATAAGACTCCTACCCAATAAGACTGAGTGCTGCAATTAAATCAAAAGGTGCTTCAACAAAGTATTAGTTGAAAGGTGTGCACACTCATACAACCAGGTTATTCTGAGTGTTCTATTTTTTTTTTAAATCCCCTCCAAGATTACAGTTTGTTTTTCTAAAACAAAACAATGCATTGTTCACATTGTAGGTCACATTAAAGTTCTGACATGATTTAGCTTTGTCAAATGTTTACATAATAAAACCTGGCATTTTAACAGGGTTGTGTAGACTTTATATCCACTGTATATGTTGATATTTGAATAGTATTTGGTTAACCAAAAGACATGCTTTTAAAAACTACCGATACCACATGAGCGTTACTACATAATGCACGAAGGACAGGGTGTTGTTCTCATGTTACATCGACTCTGACAGTTCGTGAAACAAAAAAGCAACTGCGTGTATGGAGGAAGCCATGTGGTTGACACACAAAACTAGCTAAGCTAGCCAGCTATATGCCATTTGCTTAACTCACCGTTTACTGCACTCAACCACATTTCGAGTCCACAGCTGAACTTTAGGTAAGGATTTGGGGCAAAATATTTTTTTCCGGAGGTAACATTATTTCAGTAAATATATTCCAACGCCCCTTGAATTAGTATTAGTAAGAAGTATATATTGTGTCATTCTGACCTTCTGAGCGCGACCACTCTACTACCGCTTTGATTGAGGAATGTTAACAACACACAGCTGTGAAGGAGCAAATGTTATCAAAGCGACTTAAAACGTTATACTGCTTTTGAATTTCATGGTATATCGTCATATGTAAAAAATAAAAATATTAGGATGTTAAAAGTATTTAGAAAAATCACATTCAAGTATATTCATTTCAACCAAAAAATTACATATAGGTAAAAACATGCGGGTAAATAGAATACATACCCAAGTATTCGAATACAAAAAAATGGGGTATAAAAATATTCGACTATCTGTGCCCATCCTTAGGGGCAATGGTGGCATCCTATGACAGTGCAAGTTTAAACACCCTGAGCTCCAGTAAAACCCATTGTACTGCCAGTGTTTATTTACAGAGATATCATGGCTATGTGTTGGATTTTATGCACCTGCGAGCAATGGATGTGGCTAAAACACCCAAACAAAATAATAGGTAGGGATTTGCACATATACTTGGCCATATAGTGAATGACACAACTATACAAACAAAGACTAGTTTAATGTTTCTAACAAAGTCTAATATCTGAAACAAACCCTTTGTTTTTTTCTATCATTTCCTCCTGTTCTGTTACAGTATTTCTGAATGTGGTTGAATAGTTGTTAACACTCACCAAGCTGATGATAGTTTGACAGACCAAATCCGTAGACGTAGCCTTCTCCTGACACCGCAAAAGTCATATAAGCCCCACAGAAGGCATCTGTAAAGTGAACCTTGCCTCTTGACTGGACTTTGACCATCTGTGGTATCAACAACCGCACTGTAATAAAACAGAAACATGGTCATATGATCAGACTCACACACAGTGATGAAACAGAAAATTATTGTAATGACCATCCTGAATATTCATTCATCATTTGACTGTTCACAACAAAACTAAAAGGTAACAACTAAGCCAATATACTAAACATCCTTTTTGCTGAGCTGAACAGGTTAATGAGGGTTGTGTTGGTACTTACAAAGTCCTTTCCTGCCCCCTCGATTGGCAAAGAACTCTGGTACCCTTCCTAGCTGCCCCTGCTCTCCGCAGCCTGATGTATAAAGGTCACCAATTGCAGTCAGCATTACCAAATGGTCATTACCTGAAGGGGGTGGGGGTAGTCATAAAACCACATCAGTGTTGAGCATGGAACAAGGTGGTAGAAAGTACTAATGTTGAAAAAGCAATGCAAGCTGACATGCAGAATAATAAATTATGATAATTCTATTACACAGGGTATCTACAGGTTTCAGAAATTTTTATGTAAGACTTTTTAAATGCAACTTCGAATTCCGTTTAAGACCAATCACACAACTACATCCCACGAAAAAAAATACAAGGATACCAACTCAACTGAATTAAAGCACCTATGGTGAAGGTCTCACAGACTTTCAAATGAAGTAGGGTGGTGGGCGGCAAAATACAAGCGGTTTTGCAAGCGGTGAAGGTGTGGTGCTTGATTCCGGTATCGCTTTCTGTGCACCATAGCTCACAGGTCAAATTTGTTTCCCATAGACCAATGAACAGTGGTCATCTTGTAAACTAATCAAATCATTGACAACACTGATATTCAAACATAAAAATTAAGGCAAATTAATTATTGCTGTTTTGGGTTTAGTTGTTGATGAGCCACTGTTTAAGGTGGTTCTGTATTTCCATACAAGGGCAGGAGAACATGACTGTAGCACTGACATGCATTGTTAATGAAGCAGGCTGCTGTATCTCCGTTGTTGTTAAAATCCCTCCGCTGTGTCCAGGAAATCCGTGTCCCCAACATGAACATAATGATTTACTAATGATCCCAAAAGGGCTAGTGAGCTCTGGTTCAGTCTAGTACCAACTTTTGTTCAAATAATAACAAAAAAATAATTAATACAATTGTAACAATAGGCCTATAGCCTAATAAATATAACAAGGATAATATTGCATACAGATGAAAAATAAATAATCTGCTTACCTGGCTAACTACAGTATTTCATGCAGTTTATCAATAAGTAATTTTTAGATGACTAAACTCCAGAGCATTGTCGTTACTACAGTAACCAACGCAAACTTAGCAGTGGTAGCTAGGATGTGTACACACACCATAGGCAGAAGTTTATTGGAGTCCAGTTGTCGCTTACCGTCACCTGTCTCTAGGTGCCTGTAACTACTGTTGTTAGTGTAGTAAGCCTACTGCTAAAAATAATGTAAATGGCTGTACTTCATGAGACTGTCGTCTGTGATATGACCAATCTGAACTGAGAAAAGCCAGGAATTTGTTGGAAGCTTTTTGCAGCGTTTGTCTCTCACAGTTTATGGGATTCCACAGATTCAATTCCCATAGTGCCAGGTTGAAAGACTTCTTGCTAAAAACACAGGAGCCTTTGTTTTCTTTCCCTTCAACAGATTAGTTCAGTTCAGATTCCAACCACAAAGCAAAGTTGCTGCTGGCCAACAACTTCTGATTGAATTTGCCCTTTGCCATGGTACATGCAGGACATTTAACAGCCAATGGCTACTATAGAGCTGGTAAAATTACCTAGCTTGTGTGGAATCATATGAATACATGTTTCATTGAAAGCTAAATGTGCCTAAATGAGAACTGAATTTTTTTATATAAATAATAAAATCAAGTTTAAGAAAATATATTTAGTCGTATGAAAGAACTAAATAATATTGTGTAACTCCAAGGGTGGAAAAAGTGGAGAGGAACAATACGTAGTTACTCCCTGTGTTGACCACAAAGAATACTATTCAACACATATGAAAACACGCAACACTCGACGGGTGTAAACATCTGTGTAATCTTAGCACAGGAACCAGTTAAAGCGCTAAACTGTAATTCGTGTGACCCTAGTATGACACTGCTATTTGTTGTGCTTTGTCATGTCTGATGTAACTTGAGAGCCAAATGAATTTACTGCATAGATGTTTTATTCATTAAAGCCTCCACAAAGGGGGGGAAGGGGGATCTCACAAAAATGTGATTAGGCATTTATCAGGCCCACCGCATAGTAACTTGCTGCCACATGCAGAGCTGTTAACTTGTACGTGTAGGGAAATCTAAACGGAGTGATAAGTTCAGAATTTGTATGAATTTTACATTGGGTAAAATATCACCTCATGGTTCTCTTTACAAAATATTTTAATATCGAGTTCTCAAGCCTTGTCTGGGAGGGATAAGTGGTAGAATGAAGCATCCATATGGCAAGTCTTTAACAAGAAAAGCACAGCGTCCAATAAGGACTGAATTTCAGTCAAATATAGACATACCTATAAAACAAAACTGGGTAAAACTGCCAAAAGAGTTTATTACCCCAAATAAAATCAGATTTCCTATTTTATCCCGGTACAATCCAGGCTGTTTTAGGCCGGATTTCACTACTTGCACATTAATAATTTATGTAACAGATATCATCTATTATGATGCATTCTGGTGATCACAACAAAAAAACACAAACAGCTATTTGGGACACTATTTTGAAACCTCATCTTTTGGAATGGCTAAAAAAAAAAAGTTTTACGATACACATTTCTGCAAAATATAGGCACCCCAATAAAAGTCAGTTCCTCTACCTAGAAATAAACCCTTATAAAATCTTTTAGAAAGACATTACATTCCTTCGGTTATACCGCAATACACCTAACGGCCACTAGAGAGAAGCACGAGATCGGTATTTTGCAGTTATATACATAGTAAATTATTAATTATTCAATCCATACCATGTTTTTCCAAGAAAACCAATAACATCCCCAATACCATGTAGAAAGAATAATTTTTTTACATAATTTTTTTTATATTCAAACGATGCTGTAGGATACCATTGTTCATAAATAGCGATGTACTTACTTCATATGTGGATGGTTCACGTCTCTGAGCAGTTGGAGTTGTCTGGCCATTATGCTTACGCATTGCATCCAGATACCGTTTCCATACAAATTATCATATTCTAAATACTTTTGCCCGTTCAAATCTAGTCTAAAACGTTGACCTATTAGGTCCTTTTTCAGAATGAAAGCGATGCAGGAATGAACGCGAAGCAAGTCTTTGTTGATACCCAAGCTGCGGTCAATTGAGGAAGGAGTAGCCACAGGATCTGAGCTTGTGACATAGCCCATGTGATTCCCTGGGAGAACTTATCTGAATTGCTATTGGATACCAGGCATCAGACGACCTAGCATAACGTTGTTAGCGATTGGCCAACAAAGATTAGACTTCTAAACAGCAGATGCACTAAGCTCCATTACATGGAGTGCGTAATGGCCACCATTTTAGGTGCAACTTTGTGTTTTTCTTACGTAGGCTGTGATGCACTTAGGAAAACAAACATTCTCGTCAATCGCTTCATTGGAATTAGCCGCTAACCGGTAAGAAAAATATATAATCATTCGGTATCAATGAATACAAGTACACGATTAGTCTTCTTCCGCGGAGGCTGATTGGCTCAGGTTAAATGCTGAATTGAGTTTGGTTAAATCAAATGTAAATAATATTTTTTCTTTGTGTGTGTTTACCAATGATAACTGAGATATGTTATTACACAAGTACTATCTTACAACAGTCTTAAGATCATGTCAATTATTTTTTGTCGTAACGAAAATGCATGCCAACTGTGAATGCCAAAAACAGTGTTGCCACCAAGTACTAAATGCAAATACTTTCTGGATGTTTTTGTTGTCATTCTGTTTCTCACTTTTCAAATAACCCTACCATAAAAATTATAGACTGATCAATTCTTTGTCAATGAGTAAACATACAAAATCCGCAGAGGATCAAATACCTTTTCCCCCTCATGGTATGTGTGATAGTGGGAGTGTGGAATCATAAGAATACATGTTTCATTGAAAGTTAAAATGTGCCTAGATAATGAGAAAAAAAGAAACACCTGTGTTTAGTTTCTCTGTAGGTCCTGCTCTGCAAAACTCAGGAATTTCAAAAATACCTGCACTGTATTTGCTATGGTCGACAAGCTAACAAACCCCAAAGCAGATAGCATAAGAATGTGTCCATTGTGAAATGTAATGAATTTGCGTGTTTCTTTAGTGAAAAAATCTAAAGTATTAGATGGACCATCAGAACTGCACAGTTAAACAACACTGTACCCTCATTACGACCACCAAGACATAACTCAGACATTATGTTGCATTTTAATACAATTGACCAAAAATCCCTAGAAAAACAGACATCTTAAAGCTTCCACATGTAGATATACTGCATTTGGACCTTTTTAACTCTATAACAATGGATCTACAGCAAATAGTTTTTGGCTCTCTGCAATTAGGCATTTTCCCAATGTCTCTGAAAACAGATGCCATTAAGCCTCTTAAAAAAGAGTAGACTGAATATATCTATATTGAACAACTATAGAACTATTTCAAATAATCCCTTCTAAAGCCAAGATCAAGGTTGTCTTCAATCAACTCAGCAATTTTGTGAACTCAAGCGGTCTCCTAGATATATACGGCTGAATAGTGATTCGGATAAAATATCAGTTCTGGTTTAATTAGACCTCAGTGTTGCATTTGACACTGTAGAACATAGACCACTTCTAGACCGGCTGGAAAATTGGTTTTAACCAAATATGGACTCACCGCGACAGTCCTTAATGGGTTCAGATGGCCGGAGTTACTATGTCATCATGGGCAATCATGAATCTGATAGGGTGGCTATGACATGCGTAGTTCCCCAGGGATCAGTTCATGGACCGCTTCTGTTCAATCTCTATATGCTACCTCTGGGCCAAATTCTACAAAACAACATTAACAACCATATCAGCTATGCAGAGATGATACTCAAAAATCTAGATCTTGAAATTAATGACGACAGCTCAATAGACTCAGTGTCGCTGTAGAGCACAAAAATACCTGGATGCACCAAAATTGTCAAAAATTAAACAAAGATAAAACAGAGATTAGTGTTTGGCAAAAAAAGTAAAGGAAACTACTATTAAGAAAGATAGTAGGAAAGATTCACAGACCCTATAAACCAGGGACCAAGTGCATAATCTTGGTGTTCTGATACTGAGACCTTACATTCAACTGTCACATCAAGACGTTCACCAAAACAGCATTCTATCATCATAGAAGTATAGCCAGAATCAAGGGCTTGGTATCCCAAAATGACCAAGAGAAGCTCATCCATGCTTTTATCTCAAGTAGGGTTGATTGCTGTAATGGTCTCTTAACTGGACTCCCCCAAAAGACTGTAAAACAGCTGCAGCTCATTCAGAATGCTGCTGCTAGAATGTTAACCAGGACCAAGAAAACAGAGCACATTGCTCCAGTTCTTAAATCTTTGCACTGGCTTCCAGTCAGTTACAGAAAAAAAATTTAAGAGGTGCTTTTAGTCTATGAATCCCTGAATTGTTTCTGCCCCAAATATATTTGTGATATGTTTGAAGATCACAAACAGACCAGGGCTCTAAGATCTATGAACTCAGCTGAGCTAGTTAGACCCCAGAGTCCAACCTAAATATGCCGAAGCTGCGTCTAGTTTATCCAAGTTCGTGAGGATCGAGATACCGGGGTGGTTCAGTAAACAGTTATGAACTAATTAATTGAGGATGAATATTAAATGCAGGTACAGACATGGCATTAATGTCCCCCTAGAGACAGCTGAGTAAGACTTTGATGCAGAGATTCTCACAAAGGAACTAACTGGTTCATCCTAGTGCTGGAATGCAATGATTGACATACAGGGGTGTACAGTCCCCCTGGAGGGTGGTTAGAGATTTGTAACGATCTGACTTCTGTACTGCATTTTATATATGTTTCTTTTCATTGTAAAGCACATTGAAGTGCTCCTATGTATGAAGTGTGCTATATAAATAAACTTGCTTGCTAGCAAACTTCCTCTGCACGCAAGCTAAAATGCACACACATTTTTTTGAAACCCCTTTTCACCAATAATAAAACTTTAATACTTTTTTGACCTTTAAAAAGACAATAAGACAATTTAAGATTTGTGCCTTTTATTTAGATAGAAAGCCTTAAAGTGCCTTAAATTCATTTAAGGACCTGCGGACAGGTATTTGCAACACGCCTAATTGTTGGACCAACTGAACATGGATAGATTAGTGAAAGAAGCTTAATTTCTCACCTGACACTATTTTTGTGACATGTTCTTTCAGGGGTATCTTGACAGGCAGGGTAACCTTCTTCATAGGTTCTAGTAGACCAATGACTCCGCTGTTATCCTAATGCAAAGGGTAAAAACAAAAACTTGGAAAATTAGACAAAAAAACAGGTATATGATTTGGATCTACATCAGTTGTGGCAACTAGTTGATGTCATGTCATGTTCTTGTAAAAAAAAAAAAAAAGATTTCCCAGGGTGTCAAAACAGAGTTAAGCCCCACCCACTACTGACCCGGAAAGAGCCCCAGATGTAGACGGCGCCATCATCTGTGAGCGCAGCTGTGTGACTGTCACCAGCAGACACCTGGACCACCTTGGCATCTAGGGCCACCTTTCCGGGCACTGTCTCTGAACCCTCCATGGTAGTGTCGCGACCAAGAGCACCCTCGTCGTTACAGCCAAAAGTGTAGATCTACACCGGAGAAGAAAAAAACATCCATTACCAAGGGAAATGATTTAACATTAAAAGAAGATTTTCCAGCAATTGTCTTTGTCCAGGTCTGACTGCTGACAGAGCATCTGTTTTGCCAGTTAAATTTGTGTGAATAACAAAGCAGCCTAAATGTGCACACTGAATTTAGGCTAATTGGTGAATAGTTAAGCATGCTTTTAACTTCAGTACCATGATTAATCTGAACTATTAAAATTGGACAGAAGGGAGATGACATACCATTTGTGGATGTAAGTATTAGAGATGGTTGTCATTAGGTGGCCACCTTAACTCACATTTCCAGTGTCGCTGAGGCAGACTGTGTGCATGCCCCCCGCCGCCACCTGCACGATGCCCTCAGGTAGGGTAACTGCGGCCGGCCTCTTCCTCTCCATGACATCCTCTCCCAGACCCAGCTGTCCTACATCCCCTTGTCCCAGGACCAGCACCATGCCCTTCTCCTTCCCATGGCTGCTATGAGAAACTGATGCAGATAAAGAGTATGGTTTAACACACAGCACAATCTATAGGCACAGGCAAGTAGTTATATTTCCAACGTGGCTCATGGTAGCATAACATGTTGTATTTAAGGATACTGCTTGACTAAGGAGGAGAATTCATGTTGGAGCCACATATCATAGCTTACCTTTAACTTTCTTAGGATCTTTTACCTCCAGTTTTTTTTCTGCCGGTCTCTTTGGAGCCTTCTTGGCAGGCATGGCAGCAACAGGACCCGAATAAAACACAGAACTACAGAGAGATTTCAGAGAACAAAAAGCCTGTAAGAAAGAACAATAAAGACTATTTAAGATATGGTCAACAACTGTTTTAGAAAGGTTGATAGATAAAGCACTATTCCAGAGAAGTCATAATACTGCTATAAAGTTATATTGCAGTGATAAAGTATATTGGTTACAAATCTGAACAACCCTAGAGAGCATTTATTCGGTGGCTGGCAAAATCAGAAAGGTAAGCTGTTTCACAAGATCATGATGGCAGTAACCATATGCAATGCTGACTGACAGGCACCAATGTCCTGCACAACAATGTCGTTCCTGTCTGCAAACAAACTTACATGACAGACGTACCTTTCATATTCTGATGAGACAGCTAATAAACTAATTTACCACCTTCGTAACATTAGCCATACGTCTTGTACATTTCTTGAGACTAAGGAAATTGTGATGGCCGTAACGGTGGAGACCTATTAAGTCAGTAAACGTGTGTTGCGAAAGCAGTCAACGTTATTATGGTTGAGTAAATCGCTAGCTAGTTAACTTACGAGACATGCAATCATCTTCGTCCGTATCAAGTTAGCTAGCTAGAGACGAATCTTAAATTGCAAGAGTCAATACAAAAACATGTAGCAACGAGTCTGTTCCACCGCGGTACAATACGAAGCTAACATTAGCTAACAATTAATATGTGGTTACACACTGTACTGTAACTAACGACAGTACATTTTAAAGTGCGAAAGCTTGACTTATCAAATTTCAGTTAGCATTTACAACAGGAGTTTGCTAATGCTAAGTAGTGAAAGTTAGCAAGCAACGCATGGTGTAGTATTAGCTTCACATGTCCAAAAACATTGGTACTGTACACCAAAACGAATTTAGATAACTGAGACGTTGTAGTTAACTATCAAAGTAGTTATATTAAAATTACTCGCAAATGCATATTTTCTCATGTCCAATAGAGCTACTTACCGTTTTCACTAATGCGAAAGAGGCCAGTCATAAAACGTGCAACTAGTATACTGCCAGCTGCATTGTAGACAGGAATCCTTCAGAATAAAAGCGCCCGTATCAATATAGACCTTTCCTATTAACATTTTGGTTTGTTGAATTTTGGCCCTTGACAACTTCCGTTTTCAGCTGCGCGCTATATTGTTGTGATTGAAGGCAGTGATTGAAGCCTAGAATCGTCCGGAGTTATTAGAGCAAATTTCTGAGGTATTTTTTAAACAATGTCGTCTTATGGATCGTGTTGCTGTGGCAGGACTAGTGAAATGTGGAAATTTAAGGAAGGCACTTGTTCCAGATACAGGGTGAGATGGGATGGAAGGCGGGCAATTAGGATTAGGGAGGAGGAAAATATTTTAACTAGATTGAAGGTGGGACACTGTGGATTGCACGACACGCTACACATGACAGGGAAGCATCGGACAGGGTTGTGTGACTACTGCGGGGAAAGGGAGACGGTGGATGACGTCCTGAGACAGTGCAGTCACTATGAGAGGGAGCGAGGTTGCGACAGGGTCTGAGGACAGAGGGGTTGCACGTGTTGAGTTTGGAAGCTATGTTGGGGAGGGGGTGTTCGTGTGCAGTGGTTAGGTGTCTGTGTCCCTTAGAGAAACTGGGTTGCAGGGAGAATTTAAGTACTCCCTAAAGCTGGCCCACACCTTCACAGTAGGTGGCGGTAATGCACCAATAGTGTTGGATGCCAACTGCCGTTAAACCCCGAAGAAGAAGAAGGAGAAGAAGAAGAAGAAGAAGAAGAAGAAGAAGAAGAAGAAGAAGAAGAAGAAGAAGGAGGAGGAGGAGGAGGAGGAGGAGGAGGAGGAGGAGGAGGA
>JACXGJ010004113.1:0-48052 GCA_016801105.1 Esox niger | reverse complement strand
AGATCTTATTGCTTGCTTTTTGGGGTTTTCGGGTAGGTATATAACTGCTGACGTAAGAAGAGGTGTCTAAAATAACATTGATTTGAAGGTGACTGGCTTTTTTTAAGAGGAGGCAGAGAGATAGAGAGAATGCAGTGAGAGGGTGATAGCCAGGGCAAGAAGAGCAGAAGGTGAGGAGAAAAAAGGTAGAGAGAGATAGAAAAAACATGGACAGAAAGAGGAGGTGGGACCTGAGGTGAATACTTGAGACAGAGGGATGGAGGGAAGGAAGGTGGAGGCATGGACTGGGGTACTGGGGTATGGAGGGAGGGACATAGGAATGGAGAGAGAGAGAGGATTAGAGAGAGCCTTTCAGAGGTTTGCAGAAACCCAATACGGATTAGACAGACCAAAGCGTAAGACTCCTCGCCTCGTGCACCTCGCCTTCTATTTGCATATTTTTCTGTTAGTTTATTTGGAGAGAGACATTTTTTACATGCATTTAGGGCCAACATAAATGTATTCAAAGTCCAAAAACCTATTGTTCATTGCGATGCCAATCTGGATACTGTATACTACAGCTGTAATTTTCAATTATTTGCATGTGGTGATAAGCTAGAGGTTGAGTCACCTCAGCCAAATATTGAAAATGTTTTTAATTTTGATGCTTAACATTTTGGATCAAGCAAACAATTACTGACTTTTTCAAATTAGGCACTTCTACTCTTTAACTGACATTAAAGAGTAGAGAAAGCACATAAACAAAAGCCATTTAAAAATGATGTATCCAGCCAAGGTGCACTTTTGAAAAGAGGAAGGCATAATGGCTTGGTAAAAGTGTAAATGGTGTGTTACCACCAACCATAGACAAGTAGGCATACAAAAACACACACAATTAGCGTCAGAAAGCTACAATTAGCGAACATCATTTTTAAAATGACACCTGCCTTTTCAGTAATGAAAACTGTTCATTCTGTGAGGTTTGTAGGGATACAAACTCCCTAATGATGTCTATGGACCAAGTGAGTGTACGTTCAGCTCAGCATTTGAGTAAAGTGGCCAGCTGGTCTGTAGCTGCATCTCCAGTGGCTCTGGTCAAAAGCAGTGCCATCGGGGGCCATTTTGCATCACAGCCTGTGAGTGTCAAAGCTTTGTGACAATGTTACAGACACTGCGATGCCACAGCTGATACATTAACTACACCGTATGGAAGCAATGGCCCTTTTAATGACTGGGGTGCTTTCACATTAAGACATAATATCTCCATTTGGCAACCCGGCATAAATCTGACAAAGCATTGGCTGCCAGAACGGCTAAGGATACCTTCAGGTCAAAATGGCAAGCTGGCAAATCTTTCTTGAAGTCGTATTCAAAGAGGTCGAGTTGAACACCAATCATTTCCTACATATCACAATGTCACTTCTGATATTGGGGGGGGGGGGCATTGTGATACTTTTGTGGGGAAACACAACAAAATGGATTTGTAAAGCCAGGAGCATTTTAACGGACGATGCTACCAAGTTAGCTCCAGCAGAGCTACACAGTGTTTCATTAGTAGTAACAAGGCAACAGTTTTTGACACTTTCTTCTACAATGTGAATTACGACGAAACAATTATTTAACAAGGAATCGATTACTTACCATCCTAAATAATGTACTCATTGCCTGCACTGTTATGAGAAAATACCGATGGTTAGTTGGTTATTGGATGTTCTTTACCTGCCAGAAATCAGCCGTGGTTGAGGGCAGAGGGCCTTGTGAGGAGATGTACATGGGGTTCCGTGGGTCATGGTCCATCTGGGAAAAAGGAGAAGAATTGCGTTAACACTAGGGAAAAACTGACTATTGGACGAGGAGACAAAAACATTTAGCCTTGCAGCATGCAAAATGACACCCTTTTTTCTATAGTGACCTACTTTTGACCAGAGCTGTGCTTTTTATGGAATTTTATAATGCTTCTGTTCAGAACTAGCCCGTGTGAAAAGTAAATGACAACAGCTCTCCCGACTTAGCAATGATGATATAGTAATGCTAATATAGTACTGTTGATATAGTAATGGCGATATTATAATGTTGATATAAAAAAGCTGATATAGTAATGCTGGTACAGTCATTTTAATATATTAATGATTAATTTATAATGCTGACATTGTAATGCTGAAATAATAATGATTATACAGCTCTGAAAAAAATTAAGAGACCACTGGACCCATTTTTCCCTAACTCAAATCTCTCCTTCTCCACTTTTCTGTAAAGAAAATAGAAAGAAAAAGGTGCAGTGGTCTCTTAAGTTTTTCCAGAGCTATGTAGTAATGCTGATATAGTAATGATTATATAGTTACTCTGACATAGTAATGCTGATATTGTAATTATAATGTATCAATGCTGAAATTGTAATGCTGATATAGTAATGATTATATAGAACCAGATGTGGGTGTCTCTGAGGGTTTGGCAAAGGTGTGTGTATGTGTGTGTGCTCATGTGTGTTTAAAATGTTGGCATGCAGAACCCAGAGTATCAGTGGGAGAAGTAAAGGACTGAAGAAATTCCGCAATGTCCTGAAGCACTGATTAAGAGATGGTTTGTATAAAAATATTAACAGATCTACTTCAAAATGTGCCTGTCTTGGCCTGGATATTCATATAAGTCTGAGAATGGCATTGCAAGATACTGTGCATAAAGAACAAATACTGTTTACAAATATATTATATTGTGAGACAAATTGCACATCAACATTATAGTTCATGTCTAACGTTGACAGGGGAAGTAAAATAGAGACGTAAACCCTTTGGAATTTCAGCCATTTTGTTTCACTCACACAAAGCCATTGTTTCATTACAAAAGAGATAGAAGTCTTTATATTGTGTAGGGAAGATGGAGGCTAGTTATTTTGTTGAGACCACCACTCAAACACACACCAAGCACCACACACGTGTAATAATTAGGTGCAACAGAAATTGTATAGTTTATATACACATTTGTTTCCAAAAAAACTAGCTTCCGGCTAGCCCTCATTGGCCGTTTGTAATTTTTAGCTACATTTTTATAGTGCACAAAATTTTGGGGATTTCTGTGGTTTTTGGCATTGGTATTAGGGTGTATTTTATATATGTTTTTCCACAGTTATGCTTTGGGTGAAAATAATGACAGGCTTCAGTGCTTCGATACAATACAACCGGGTCATACAAAAGTCTGGCATTAACCTTTGTGATAAGTATCACTTAGATAAAAATAAAAAAGAAGAAGACAGGGATGGTGTTGCCTGAAAATCTGTCCTGAATCTTAACTGGATGACTCTCCAGTGAGTGACATCCACACCCATTACTATGGAAATATCTGCAATTGTGCAGCTCTACCCTAATTGTTACAGGGAGCCATTCAAGGCTAGAGCAATTACTGAGACGAGACAGCCTGAGTCCTAAATTGCACCTTTTTCCCTTCATAGTGAACTACTTGTGGCCAGGTCACTAGGGCTCTATGGTAAGTAGTGCATTATAAAGGGTGCCATTTGGGACGCCTCCATATAATAATACCAGGATGTGCTGTAGAAACGAAAGATTGTCTTGTCTTTTAATGGCTGTCTTCTCTCCTTTTATGAACTTTGTTCTTCATGAGATATCAGAGGGGTTATATTAGCACCAACTAGGGGAGATGATTATAAAGGTTTAACTAAATTCTAATCACTTTGACAACAGATGTGCACTGTAATATATGGTGGCCTGTGCCTGCCAAAACTCAATTGGGTTTCGGCAGCTATATTCTTCCATGATGTGAAACTTGGAAGCATCGTCCATTAAAATGCTCCTGGCTTTACAAATCCATTTTATAAAATCACCTGGAACTCCTGTTGCCTCACCGTGTTATTCGAAATGGCATTTCTAGAGAAGAGCTAAAGAAATGAATGCCCTTTTCCATTCCACACAGTATCACCTCAATTAAATGGCAGTTCTTTGTTAGCATCACACTCCCTTGCCTAGTTGAAATTCCACAGATGGCTTTTTTCTATCCTGACAGAAATGAAAGACTTGATGCTAAAAGCTAGAGGCTCAAGCTCCCTGTTATTCAACCTCAAGGACACAGGCGTACAGTAGCAAAGCTCTGCCCGACATCACCATGTGAATACCAAAAGCAGAACATGAAAAGCTGTCCCCTGTATTTCAGCTACCCTCCTGCTCCGCTCTCTCTTTCCAACTGGAAAGACAGACAGACCTTGGAAAAGAACAAGAATTTTTGATAAAAGCTGTTTGGTTTGAGGTTTTGATGCAAATGTCATAACAATTAATATAGTGCCGTACTAACCCACCCTAAATCTGAAACACCATTCAAGTTCGAATGTTTGTGAAAACTGAGCTGAATAACATAACCTAAGCCAGGTAAGGCTGAGACCAAGACGGGCACAATGTGATGCATCCATAAATAGCACCCCATTCCCTGTGCTGACCACTAGTTTGGACCAGGACCGGTGACAGTCTGATTAGACAGGACTGTTGGGGAATACACTGCTATTGAAATGCACACAATGTTGGCTGGCTTCCTTTCAGCTAAACTGAACACTAATGACACTGTACCCCACCATCATCCGATCATCTGAGCTGATGAAGTTTAAAAGAAGGGAGGCGGAGTCCCGGGGGGCATCTGGGCCAAAGCATCTGATTCATATCACCCCTCCATGATACAGATGGGGGGGTACGCTCCAGGCACCCTACAACCCTGCATTCCACAAAATATGTATGTATTTTTTCTTGACAAGCGGGCCATTTCCAAGGAGGACAGAGGCACGCTGACAGACGTAATTATGGCAGTTTGGCAGAGCTCAGTGCGGGGTCCCGTCGCGCTGTAATTACCATGCTTTCTTCTGTACAGCGCTGCAACACTGATTACTGCCTGCTCTGCTCCGTGTACAACGTAACCCACTCTGACTACTAATAGCAACAAGGAGGTGTGGAGGAACAACTCCTTTAGACATATCCACTTGTCGTTTCATTGTTTTCCCCGTCGAACGGAAACACAAAAGACGTTCGGTTTGACATTCTAATGCTGGAGCGACGCAAAGGACGCAGTAGATGTCATCTGGAATGGAAAATGCAGCAGAGTTTGTTATTATCAAAAAGAGAAAGAGGACTGAGATGAGACGAGAGACAGCCCAAAGAAAAAGCAGATAGGCAGAAGTCAAAAATGTCTGGTGAAACTCAATATATTAAGGCTTCAAAAACAGCATAGATCTCTATCGTGAAAGGATGATATCATCATTACATAATGCTTTATGAAAGCATACAAATTCAGGAAATACAATAAAGAGATGTGGTCCAACTAGGTGTTATACAGTAATAGGTCTTTAGTCGAACTATGTAGCCCAACCCTGTCTCACACCAGAGAGTTTTCCTACTGTATTAAAATGCATAGCTTTTGGTTCCTTTTGAATGGAATCCTTGTCTAAGAGCCTCAGGGGAAATCAGAACTGTCATTTATTGTGAAATGTTAAAAGAAAATACAGGAATGTAACCCTGAACTTTTTTGATATGTATGCCGTTTTGGATTTGTTAAGGGAGAAACATTATTGGGAATGAATACTGTAAAGGAGAGCTAATATCTCAAGAGGACAACCATTTCAAAACAAGCTAGGTTACTATTATTTCACTAGACTCTGCAAATCCATCAAGATGCAAAGTGTGGAGGAATAAAGGCGAAAGCATCAGAAGTGAAAATGTCTCACAAAAACCAATATAAATTCAGTATAGTACCTCAACAGGTCTTCGTGTAGTTTTAACAACACAGCTTAAAATAACATAAAGTTAATGAGTATGGAAGGTGTTCTGGTACTCACAATTGGGCTAGCATTGATGTAATCGGAATTGCCATGGTTATTCTCCACCTTCAAGGTTATTCTGGAATGATCATCTATAATGGAAATACATAATTCATCACATTTTTTGGTAACAACAATTTGTAACAATGGATTACAGATAAATTACACGTAATTGAAAATCGTTTTTCCCCAGGGTCAATTCACACGGTCCGAAATGAAATGTGTGCGATAAGGTCATGTTGCGGTCAATGTGAGGTCACACTGCGGTCAATAAGAGATCACTCTGCAGTCAAACATGTCAGAGATCTGTGACAACACTCACAGACGACCACGGAGTCCGAGCGGTTCTTCTTGGTGTTGTGTTCGCACTGGCCCACGTCACATGCGCCGGGCTCAGCCAAGTAGCCACACATCGCCTCCCACTCCCTCTCCAGACGGTTCTTGTTCTTCAAGTGGTCCTCCATGTACGACTGTGTGAACAAAGGGGAGAAAAACACAAGCCGTTTCATAACAACCCTCATAACTGAATAACCAAACGAAAGATAATGAACTGAAAACGGAACAGTAAATATATACAGAAACATTTAAAGAGGAGGGATGGGGGAGGGTTCCCCCGAAATACATACTGTAATGTTTGGAAGTTGTTATCCACTGGCAAAAATTCACTGAATTGAAACAACTCTTATGTTGTAGACCTGTTTTATCTCAGTGGATCTCAAAGGCCTACCTATCCACCAGAGCAGAATACTAACCCATATTCACACCAACAGACACACAGACAAACAGACAGCTGTAGACAGGCAGACCGCTGTAGAGCCACGTTGAGGTAAAGTGTCATGGTAATTCCTCCTAAGCTTCTCCATGGTGTAAACATGGAGGGGGTAAGTTCAGGAGGCGGTGGAAGGGGGTGGGCCCCGAAAACTGCTCCTCGCAATTAAGACTCCTGAAAAGGTCTGTCTGCACTGGAACTACTTCAGGGGTGCTTCAATCACCTCGTCTTGAAAAAAAAATACGCTTGCACAGCTCCTGATAAGATTGTCTGCATTTAAGCCATCGCTCAGAGAAGACAAAATTGAATTCGCCAGAGAGACAAAGGAGAAAAGAAAAGCAGAGGGATTAAAGAAAGGAGAAGAGGCTGCTCCTCTAACAAACCAGGGCAGGTCTTATGGTGCTCGGAGGCTGGGGCGGCTTGGGAGAAGCCTCTTTTTCAGAGACACAGTTTTCGGCTGTATCAACGCTCCCCGCGGGGTTAAACGGTTTACGCCGTTATTGTGTAAGGCGGGAGATTACAGACTCATAAACTGATGTGGGGGGGGGATCAGCCGGGTAATGCAACGAAAGTGATACCCAGATGTGCCCCGCTTTTATCATGTGTTGGAGACAGTGGAGGTGCGTTGGGTGAAGGAGGTGATTGCGCAGTTATTATCTACAGCTCAGTTAAGGCTGTCAATCAACTTTCAACACAGAGTTGCCACGGAGCTAGACGGAACACTGCGAGACACTTGGAGATACGCTGCACATCTCCGTGTGGGAGGTGACAATGCTTTGCTTTTCCTTGGACTGAAAATGATCACTTTTGTGAGACCTAAAAAAAAATTACCCAGAGGAATTGTCTCAATCTCCATATCATTCTGTTTACATCACTGTACTTTTGTCAGCACCGAGCCCAGGTCTGCATATGGGGCGGTGAGCTGTGTCGCCCACGCAACTAACGTATAATGCAGTCTTTTCTGGCATTTTCTTTGTGTGACAGTTGAATGACAGGCTGTCAGGAATCACTTGACAGTTGTCATGACAGCACAGAACAACAACACTAGCGCTGTCCCAACTGGCACGTCACTCTCTATTTGGTACGCTTTGTCCCATAGGGGTCTGGTCAAAAGTAGTGCACTAAAAAGGGAATAGGGTGCCATTGCGGATTGGCAAACTAGCTCCATAGCCCTTCAAGCCCCCTACACAGACCTAAATACATTATATTGGTCCATATTTCCAATGGATTACAGAATTGTCACCATTCAAAGGCTTATGCACTTACTATGACTTGGACACAATTGTCGTAAATGGGATTTGTAGTGATCTAGCAGGCTGATTGTGGATGAATGAAGCAGCAGGCCTAGCTCTTCCTCTTCTAGGGGGAGGGAATGTGCTTCCCAAATGGCATCTGGCATCAGTAGTGCACTCTGTAGTGAATAAGGCACCACTTGGAACACCAGGATTTTGTGAATAAGGGATTAGTGGCTGGGCTGCCAATCAGAGGTGATGAAAAGACGGGTGTCAAGGAAACACAGAGTAATCCCCCTGACAACAGTCCTCATAGAGGTGCTACCATTAGTTAGGAAATGCCGGCGCAACAGGCAACACACGGTTATAATGGACTCACTGTCAACCAACAGTAACACAACATTATTACTGTAATAATTAATTCATTGTCAACCAACAAGTAACAAATCCTTACTGTAATAATGGATTCACCATCAAGAAACAAAACATTAATAACAATTCATCACAAATTGACAGGTAAACAAAAATTTTACTGTAATAATAGATTCACCATTAACTAATAAATAATACAATATTACTGCAATAATGGATTTACCATCAAATAACAGGAAACATGTTGCTACTGTAACAATATATTCATCATCAGCCAACCGAGGTAACATGTTATTACTGTAATAATGGATACACCATCAACCAACAGAGGCAACAGGCTATTACTGTAATAATGGATGCAACATCAGCCAACAGATAACATGACATTACTGTATTAATGGATACACCATCAGCCAACAGGTAACATGTCATTGCTGTAATAATGGATGCACCATCAGCCAACAGGTAACATGTCATTACTGTAATAAAGGATGCAACATCAGCCCACAGGTAACATGTCATTACTGTAATAATGGATGCACCATCAGCTACGAGAGGTAACATCTCATATATGTAATAATGGATTCACCCTCAGTCAACAGGTAACATGTCATTGCTGTAATAATGGATCAACCATCAGCCACGAGAGGTAACATCTCATTTATCTAATAATGGATTCACCCTGAGTCATTACTGTAAAAATGGATTCCCCATTAGCCAACAGGGAACAATATTACTATAATAATGGATTCACCATCAGCAACAAGTTATTAAACAGGAATACAATAGAAATCAAAAAGCGAAAAAATTCCATATCACTGAGAAACAGCTGTTATCCTCATCTGCCCTACTAACAAATGATTCATTTAGAAAGTTTTTTTTTTTATGGGAGTAAGTCATCAAAACAATGACATGCTTCCTTGGGCTAGCAATCGATATTCTGAGACAACAAATAAGCATTTACAATTACATCAGCATCACAGCCATTTGCTGGACAGCACATACACATGGTCATAACCACAAACTAACACCAAGGGAAATGCAAGAGAACTACATGGTAGAGAAATGAAGCACAACAGAAGCATTACCATGGGGAGCTGTCCATGATGCTGAAAGCAAGTCACTGGAATGTCCTAAAGACGCTGTTTGTGTCTGAGTAGGCTTGAAATTGGAAACAACGTCGAGCGCAATGAAATAATCCATAACCATTCCAATGTATGGTGACAATGTGCTGGCGAGTGATACAGACTACTTGGCTCAAATTATCTCAGGACATTAAGGTCTATGAAGAAAATAACACAAACTGTGGCACTCCCGTACAGGTAAGTGAAATTTGGAGGTTCTGCAGATTTCTTCACAGTAATGAACCCCCGTACTACGGCATGAAAGGTCAAAATACATCCTAGACTACCATAATAGCACGCGGTTCATTAAGTCTGAGTAGGAAACCGCAGATAAAATCTAAATTGCTAAGAAGTGTGCAACATTTAAAGCGACCAGACAGTGTGCACTAAATGAAGAACAGAGAAGCACCAGTGAGGCTTCAGTAAGAGCAGATCTGGCCAGAGCGTTAGATGCAGGTGTGAGTTATGAGAGAATCCAGTACGGCATGTGCTCTTTAACAAGCAAAATGCTCCTCACTCCCATACGACATTAGATCCATAGAGGGCAGAAAAGGAGAAACAATTCTGGTCTGAAATCAGTAATAAGGAGGCAGTCTTACACATGGTTAAACGTGAGGTGCAAATGGAATTTGAAAGAGAAACAGCCTGCTTGTCAATCATCCAGGAGTCAAAGCAGAGTCAAGGTCTGTGTGATTTATTTGAGCATTACCAAACCAGCCCTTTCTGAGGGATCGTCAGAGAATCTGGGAATACGGTATTATTATTGTAATTAGTAATACGTTTTAGGAAGCAGGACTTTGTTGTAGGGTAAAGCGACCATTTGTATACTGAAATGTTTCAACCGTTTGAAGCGATCTTGATATTTGCAGTAAAGATCATCCATTACCGTGAATACAACACTCGAGCTCTTCCTCATTCATTACAGGCTTCAATACAAAAGCCTGACACATCCTGTGATGAATTCCACCCCATTAATGAAAACACTGCTAGGCATCTATCCATCTCTTTTATCAAGCTTGTCTCAAATGAATAAAACAAAAGTTGAGCAAAATTAAAACAATCCATTGTGTGTGCAACTAGGAAGTCCCACAAGGGACTCAAAGCCTTTTCAAAGAAAAACAAAACAAAAAAATCTGAACCGTTCAACTGACAATGATATTTCACTACTGAGCAGCTCTCATCACACAAAGCAATATCCATCTCGCTTTGACTTCAACGGACAGAGAGGAAAAGAGAGACATAGAAAGATGCAGAGATATAGAAACCGACAGAGAGAGAGAGAGAGAGAGAGAGAGAGAGAGAGGCAAGGGAGACGGATAAAGAGAATAGCAAAGAGAGAGAGTGAATACGTGCAAGATAAAGAATGGCCGAGAAGACAGGCCCAGATAAAAGGAAAGAAACAGGGGGGAAAAAGGGAGAGCAGTAGAGATGGAAAGAAAGACCCGAGATGGAAATAGAAAGAGATAATGATAAGATGCGGGGGAAAGTGAGAGACAGGGTGTGAGTGACAGCCAGCCAGACAGAATGAAAGGTGGCAGCTGAGAGCTAGGGGAATAGTACTGAGTCCTGGACTCACTCACTCATAGAGATCCTATAAATTACACTCCTCTATCTACACTCCACACTGACTCTGAATATGTTGGTGGGCCTGCAGGGTTAAAGCCCCTCACATCAGATAGAGAGTGGGACAGGCAGTAGAGACGGGCAGACGAACCGATAAAGGAGACAGACGTATGTACGGTATATGTGTATGCATGTCTGCGTGTTCCTTTACCAGGATCATGTGACCGGTGGAGATGTCCATGTTGGAGGGGACCGGCTCTTCGCACCAGGAGGAGGTAGAGCTGCGGGCAGAGGGGCTGGCCACAGGCCCCCCGTCGCTGAACTGAGACGACGAGCTGTTCAGCCGCGAGTGACGGCGCAGAGGTTCAGGCCGCTCTGCGCGCTCTGGGCGCTCCGACGTCCTCGCTGCCATACGCTGTCGACACAATTCCTAGAGAGGAGAGAGAGGGGGACCTGGTCAGCCGTAGTCACCCTGGTTGTGTCTTCAAGGCACACCCAGTGGAGTAGGACTTAATAGCCAAAATATTATACTACACCAGTCCAATTAGAAATTCCTTCCAATTCTAAATAAACCCCAATACAAAAGCTACGCACCCATTGTTTTAATTTGTTGTAATCATTTCACTTTTCCCCTGGTAATCTTTCCACTGTTAGAGTCATCACTACAGAGCATTGTTTTGTAGCATACGTTTTCTTTTATTATTAGGAAATAGAAATAATATCAGTGGTCATGAAATGAGCTTACAGAGCGATAGAATCGCCAAGGGCAAGTCAGTATATTGCCATCATTTTACAAAATTAAACAGAATATGAGACAATACATCTGGAAGTCTTTGTTGTTTATGTATTGACTGATTTCCATTAAGTAACAATTTTTCTGAGCCACTCATTTTCTAATGAATTCGGTCCTTGTGCATTTATTATCATATGCGGAGGCAAATGCTATTAAGACAATAGTTAAAAAGATGAGCAACAAAAACATCACAATATATAGCCCCCGATCTAAGACACTGCATCTGAGCAACAAAATACCGCCCACATGTAAAATGTAATAGCCATATTCATCTTTAGGTATGAAGGATATCTGCTTTCATTACTCAAAGAGATTAAAACATAACAGGGAATACATTTCTTAAACCCAATGGATTTTCTTTGAACCGAGCATTCGCGCTCTCCTGAATACAAAGCTGCAACAGAGACTAGCAACCTATGTATTCACATGTGCAGGGCCTGCTTTAGCATTTGGAATAATATTGTCAGGTGAAATTTTACTAAGTAATCAGGGGTTATTTAGTTTTCCATTATTTTTAACTAATCCACAAGAGACTTAGAAATAACACCCACTGCTGCCACGTCACCATGAAGATTAGCCCCCTGAACAAAATGACTGCGTTTCTCCCATCATGCCTTGTGCTCAGACGCCCTGTTAAGGATTCGAAGCCTGGACGTTATCTTAGTAAGCAAGTCATCTCCACCCAAATAAAAAGAAGAGGGGAAAAGAAAACATCTCTTTGTTTGAAGGGTTTTCACAGGTCCCCCCACCCCTTCCCCCATTGGAGATAGTGTCAGCCTTATCGGAGGATTTCTTCATTATATTCAAGGTAATCTGGGAGGCCCTTGGTTTGGAGATGTAGCCTGTCTCAGTCCCACAGACTCCAGATCTATAATTGTGCTATTTCTCTCTGGGTGTCAGTCGCTAAGCGCTGGTAAGCCTGGCATTGCCCACGTCAAACCGTAATCGTTATAACCATGAAGTTTTACCCGGGGCTACTGCCCTTTGGGCATTTTCCACGTACACCTAATGGTTCATCCTGTTTCTCTTGACTGAACCTTTGCACAGTCAAGGGATACTTCCCATCTGGCTGTCAATAGGGTTCTGGTCGATAGTGCACTATGTGTAGGGAGAATTGGGTGTCATTTGGGATGAGTGCCCTTTTTTCTAGTCTTTTGTCTGTCAAGTAGTGCCACATTAGAGATTTCAGGAATACATTTAAATATGGGAGCGTGTTTCACTTTCACTCTGCAAACCACAATCCAGGAACTACTTCAGTTCATATTGAACTGATGACACAATTCTGTTAAATTACGTTAAGCCTTTCCAAATTAAGGGAAACTCCCAACTGGGGTCCCTGGAAAAACTGAGGAACTGCTCAATCCATTTACAACACCTAAGCACACCCCCAATAAAGAGGAACCAGATTAGGCCTGTCCCATTAAAAGCATTTAGCCACTCTCCTCTGCCTCATCTGTCAGCCAGAGATCAGATGAATACCCCACTTCGAATGGGGATGACGACAGAAGCAGTTTCATTGTACCACAACCACATGTAAACTAGCTTGGTGGGGCTGTTGTAAAATAAATGTACACATTCTGTGCATGTTATTTAGTATTTGTATCTGAACTTGTCATTTGTGTCAAATAGCATCTGCATTGCCAGGCGTTCAAATAAAACCTGGTTCAATTTCCGGCGTTTGACGTACTACCTCACGCTACATCACGCTATCATTGGTTGATAGTGATACAAGCATTCTTCCCCACGTGGGGCACTGACGAACGAAGAGGGATTATTCAGAAGCATTTGCTATATAACGATATTGTTTTTATCTTTAATCTGTTCTAGAGAAACGCAGGATATTTTATTACTGCTACTCAACATTCTATAAAGACCCAATAAAAAAAAGGAATATATGCATTTCAGGTTAAAAAAAGCTGCTTAATGTTCATCTCCAAGTAAAAGGTATTTAAAATAATTCATTCACATTTGATTTAGCTATTTCACCTGCGTGTCATCTTCGCATCGGGTTTTGTTGAACAAAATTAGCCCACATGCAACCTAGAGTACATACTGTATCACAGAATAAACCATCTGTTAGCACAACATCTAACAGTCATCTCTCACTCTTCCGAGAGCTATATCTGTAACTAATAGAACATTCATGTCAATCTGCTCACTTCTCTTTCTTTCTGTAAGTATCACAAAGTTGGGAACAGGCTTCAGAATGTAAAACCACTTAACCTGCCCTACTGCTCCATTCAGATGACTGACGTAAAAATGTGTCTGGTATTCCATGTGCATACAAAACAAGATGGTACAAGAACCCCTTCTGTATGGCAGAAAATGCTAAAAATATTGTGGGAGCCAATTAAATCTGAGTAATACAAAACAAAAAAGAATATCATTGAAAGAGTGGTCCAAACAGAGGGTTACAGTTTACAAAACCTTTCCCTGCTCTTGTATTGACTGTACATCTTTTAGTGTTTCCAATGGGGAAAGGCGACAATGTAGAAGGCTGATTAAATATTGAGAATGTGAATGTGATGGGTGAATGTGCACTGAGTGCCCACACTGAGCACAGCTGAGGCCAGGGCAAAATCAATACGAGCCAGCCAGCCAGCCATTCGCTGGTCCTGAAAGAATGGAGAGAATAGGTCACACAAGGAAGCCCTGCTCAATAGTCACAGGTCATAACAAATACAACCCTCACCGGAATATCAAGGCTTTGTCTGGATTTTAGACCTGTGTACACACACTGGCAGGCCTAGTTCAACCAGTTTGGGATTGTAAAATACCTAAAGTTTATTCTAGTTCTATAATGGAGATCTTAAGTAACAACATATTTTACTTTTCCTGGGAGAGAGTAAGATGTAGGGTTGACTGTACAAAAAAGATGTGTGGACATATGCTGTCCATTAGAATGCCACATTTTCCGTTTTGTCTTGTTATCCTACTTGAATGAATTATTTGACATTTAAAATGTTGTTATATGCTATGATCTGTTTTATTCAGTTTGGGGTTCGAAAACTGCACTCCCACAACGAATGGGTTACAAATAACATGTCATTTTTTTAACACATCTGTGTGTATAGTTATAGACGACACATGATGAGCAATTTTGAAACATCTTTTCTAAGACTGTAATCTTGGAATTGGGTTACAGAAATATTTCTCGATATTGTGTCGGTGACCACTAGGGCTATTACAGAAAAATGCATTTTCTACAAACAACGATCATTAATGTGACAAATACAGTAGGCCAAACTGTAGGTCAGTCAGAGCAGAGATTTAGGAGCCGGGATCAGAGTGTGCCATCTTTCCACCATCCACGCAGTCCCCAACAAAGTGATAGTACCGGTTTCAAGAAGATATTGAACCTGTGACGCAACTTCTTTTTTAGGACGTCAACAAGGCAACCATGTCATCTTAACTCCTCCCCTGCATTCACAGGACTGGCTGAACAGTGCAGAAGAGAACCTCCCCTGTCTTGTTTTTATTCCTGTCAAGACCGCTACATGGGGGATCAAGTTTCAGGCATTTCCGTTATAACTCTGATGCTGCACTGTGATTGGCTGTGGCCGAGGAGGCGCCTCTCACCTGATAGGTTGCGGTTGCGTCAGCGCTGGTGTCCGTCCCCAGATTGGCTAGTTTCTCCTTCAGCTGAAGCTCGGACCGGTGACGCAGGCAGAGGAGCGAGCCAGATGCTGCCAGCGCACCCATGATCAGGGCCACGGAAATGACGGTCAGCACTAGGAACTGCCCAGACTCCAGGCGATTCTCCTTGACCACCGGGATCTGCTTCAAGCGGTCCTTCTGGGACGAGAGAGAGATAAGAGAAAGGGTAAATTAGAAAACTACCAGTTAAGGCAATGTACGACGCAAAGGTACGACGCAGCATTTTCATACTGTAGTAGCCTCAGAAACACGCCCCCTCATTTATGCCCCCTGTCACCCCCACCCCTGTTTATGCCCCCTGCCCAGCCTTCTCATTACCTTACACTAATAGTCCTTCTACAATGTGCATTCAAACTCACTGAAACCCTCTTAACTCCCCGGTCTAGCCTACAACCCGACTGCTCTGAAGACATTTAGGGCCCATTTTGTTCTACCATGGGGAGAGCTGCCACTGAGCGGCTATAGGAGGTTTAGATAGTACAAGCTTGTCACTAATTAGCCTTCCCAGCCTTGAGTTTGGCTGGATTAAGGCTCTGGCCCGGACCCCTGAGCTAATGGCTAGGAGAACCTGAAAGAGCGGGGTGGGGTGGGGTGGATCTCAGAACGGGTCTACAAAGCACAAGCCCATCAGAGTGGCCCCTTTCAGAGACAGAACTCCTCCCCGGTGGTCAGAGCTAAGCCCGGGGGAATGGCGTGGTGTTGGCGCGTTATTGTCCTCCCCAGGCCCTTGTGAAGCTGCCTGGCTCAGAAGCTTACACCCGGTTCCCAGTGAGTCTATGGAACCACTGTGGGGGCCATAGATCCGTTAAACAGACCCGAACCCTTTCGGGAAGAGACTTTGGACTGGAGTCGCAGCTCCGTCAACTAGGCCGAACCCCATATGTCTCAAACTATTCAATGCCTTCCCTTTACCTACGACCGCAATGGCAGAAGGGCCTTTCAACTTCAGTCAAATCTGAAACACACAACAACTAACAGCCACATCAAGACGGTAATCGGGTGTGGTGGGAAAAGGGGTAAAAACACAGCAGCATCCGTTCTGTTCTTCGTGAAAATAAATGTATTTGTAACCATAACGCATAACCACTTTAACATTCGGGGAGTGTGTGGACGCTGAGGCCTTTGATTACACGCTCACACTGATTACCATGTTGGTGTGATGAGGAAGAGAGAGAGTCTGTTGATTACAGTGGACGTGGCTTTGCCATACAGCTTCAATTAACAGCAGACTTGACAACAATCGGGAGGTCTAACAGAATCTCTTTAATAAATACTAGAGAACACAGAAGGGAGAAAATAAGCATTGACTATGTGTGACTCAGTTGTATCAGTGCTATGCTTTCACAGCATGAATATGAGAGAAATTTTCAAGTATGGTAGATGAGGAAAGATGTGTCCTGGATTTCTGAGACTTGGTCTGTGCATATACAACTGTGGGTTTACAACAGCAGCCCTTCCTCTGTCTTCACTCTCTCTCCTACCCTTTCTCTCTCTCGCACTCGCTCTGTCGCTCATTCCCTTTCCTACTACCAGCTTAAAACTTCTAAGCAAGCCAAATGAAAAGGGACTCAATGAAAAAAAAATCCTTAGTTTAAATGTGTCAGTAAATCTTCATTATCATACAACAGATTAAATTAATTAGTTTTAATTTAATTAGCATAAAAATATATTTGACACATGAAGTGTTCATTTCATATTGGCTTTAGCAAATTTTTTTGTTGAATAATTTTTTTCCCTATTCTGAAATATTGTAAATATTCTCAATATTTTTTCAAAGTTTTTCTTGCCTGGAATGAAATCTAATACAGATTTTAAACCGTACATTGCATTTTATTTAGTTTTGAAAAATTGTATGCTATAATTTCCAAAATATGATATTGTGCTGTGGTAAAAATATTATTTGTAAATACAACTTCAAATTATAATAAACGGACAACAAATAATGACGATGACAGACAGAGTGCACCTAAAAGGTATTTACTATAAAGCTATTGATTGATCCTAGTAGAAATAATTATCTGAATACGCTTTATACTCCTCAAAATGCCCTTTTCAGAAAATTAGAAGGGGATAGAGAAAAAAGAAAAAAGACAAAGAGCATATCCTCTTGAGAGTAAAAAACAGAAAGAACTACCATTTTATTCGTGAATGGTATTTTTCTTGAATTGCATGGAAATTGGACTACCATTGCGTTTGGATGTACATCTAGACAGTCAACAAAGACAAATTTTTTTGTAAAGAACAATTTAAGCAACAACAGTAATTACATACATTTTGCAATCTTTTAATTAACAAATTAAAAACTATAATTTTTTTGCAACTCATAATTTTTATGCATTTTGAAATTAGAAAATGTGAACAGTATACATACTGCTCCAAAAAAATAACCATTATGGGATTATGGATATTGTGATGAATTGATGAATGAGTGCCCCCGAATTATGAATAACATATATTTTTAAAGCTATTCTAATACAATGTACTGCTCTACAATTACTTATTATTCTTTTAAAGCAAACTTTCAAACCCTAATCACATTGCATAAAAAAACAGGTTCTTGAAATTTACTTGCATCGGAAACGTGCTAAGACAGGATGTTAAGTGAAGTTTTTACATTCACTAATACTCTCTCTCTCCCTCACCTCGCTCTCCCCCTCTCTCTAGGATTAACAGATCTTGCTGAACTGAAGACAAAGGGCAGATGGATTTCGGTAGCTGTGCCTTATTCAGCTGAGAGAGAAAGGTCACACTGAGAGAGGCCTGAAGAGAGGCCCGAGATCCATTCACACTATGATCACAATACTTTCAAACAGTTGAAGTTACCCCCTTAACACACACAGACACACTAAAATACTGCAACAAAAATGTTAAGTCCTTTATGCCTGAAATGAAACAGCCACATAAAAAACATTTTCACCAGACAGATCAGGCACAAACCAATAGCAGAAATTATGATCTTTTTGGGGGATTTTAACAATACCCAAAACATGCCTCTCATTGGAATCACAACACCTTCAATCAATAGAACGTACCCCCTTCACACACACACAGACACACTATCACGACTACAATATCCAAAATCCATTAAAAAAATCATACAGGCAAACCTTTCCACCAGACAGAAAATACACCAGAAAACTGAAAGATCAGAATTACAATTTAAAATACCAATAATTACTAATCTTTACTTTTAATGAAATATGCAAATAGGAAGAAATAAAGAAACAACTAAATTTGCCAACAAAGAAGCAACATCATAATCCATTCAAATGTCCTTCATCTGTCTGATTAAGCCCAATCAAACAATAATTTTAAATTGTTAAATGTTTGACGGTGTTTCACTGTTTTAGAAACGTATTAATGCTGACATGAAACGTTGCCAAACTAAATCCATGTTGGTTTTCCTATTTTAATGACACTTGCTTTGCCATTCAACAGTCATTTAAACAACATATGGTTACTCCTTCCGGCCTATCTTAAAGCATTAAGTCTGTAGACAATTAACTGACCGAATTAATGCAATAACAAAAGTTGCAAATAAATAACATCAAACTCTTTCTTAAACTATGGTGGATTTGTTTAAACTTAACCAAAAGAAGAGACCCAAAAATTATGTGAACACAGTTCATTAGTTATTTCCATTTGTGTCCGGGGAATGAGCAATGCTGCTGTTTAGAAAATATATAGGCTATATTATATTTTGAACACCTGTATTCCTCTTACCTATGTAGGCCTAACAAAATGACCTGTTTATAAACTATCAAAAAGCCGACGCATTTTGTGGGATTTTTGACGGATTCTACGACCGGAGGTTCAAATCCAACACAGAATGCACGGAACTATAGCCATAGAAAAATAATTTAAATTCAATCTGGTGTAGGAACAGAAGCATGTTGATTTGCACCTGTAGGCTACTAATCTGCAAATGTCTTTAAAAGAGAAATAGTCAATCAATGCCTTCTAAACAAGTTTAAAACTCAGGTCTTACCACCATATTATAACTGCTGTAACGGCACCTTGAAACCAGCCAAAATACAACACACGCTGGAAAATATTTACCTAAATCCATGTTGATGCGGAAGTAAGAGGGTTTGCAATACATTGGAAATATGTCGTGTAGCATATTCCAGAGAGCAGGTGCGGCGACTGCAGCTTCAGTAGTGTGAGTAGCCAGAGTAACAACCAGCCTCCCACTCAATCTCTCCTCCCCAAAAGTTAGCAGTGTCCCATGCGACTCCCGTGCCAACAAAAGAATGCGGCTACCAGTGCTCGAGCACGAAGATGGAGAAGAAGAAAGAGAGAAAATAAAGAGAACGAACGAACAAGCGTATGTGCCCGCTGGATTTTCCCAGCCTCGCAAGAAGCTGCAGAAGCCTACTGAGTCATTTCAGCGCCTCTGTGCCCAATGAAAAGAAGACCGATTGGTTTTTTTGAAATCATATAGTGAACGGTTGAGCCCCTCCTTATATTCAACCGCTTAGGAGTCCCTGTCTGTTGCACATGTCAGTCATATCCAGTGGTTGCTATAGCGATGCCTCCACATGTTGTCGACAGTGAATGCTCAAGGAGGGATGCTTGGCTAATAGGCTTGTGCTGAGGGGGAATATGAATGGACATCGGGTTAGTCACTCATTTGTTAAGCTACTTGGGGTCTCTGTTCTGTGTGAATTCATGTTTTTCTGCAATCCATCCTTTTCCCGCTTTGACTCCAAAATACAGACTGAGCAAGTAAAGTGTAGACCCGAACATAGAAGATGATACCCCGTAGCCTAACAAAATGCTGATCTATCAAAAAAGATTTCGAAAAAAAACTCTGACTAAAGGTTTTTTAGACCAAAACTCCTAATTAGTTATTAGGGGGGAAAAATGATCATGTGGAGAGCAACAGCTGCACTAAGCAGGGAGGAGTAGATGAGGATTATGAAGAGAAGAGAGGGAGAAAAAGAGAAGGGAAAGGGGCTGGTGAAGTGGGGGGATCGGGGGGTTCCTGTCAAATGCAGATGACAAGTCTTTGGGGGGGGGCTCTCCAGTTTATTTTTTCTATTCAGTGTGCACCCCCATTGTCCCTGTGTGTGACAGCTGGAGTTGTCAGTGTGAACAGAGGGACAAAAAAAACCAGTTCTGTCCTCTGCTATACTAGCCTATAAGAGTGCGTACACAATGCAGCCAGTCCTTTAGCACCCACAGCTCTGAGCAGAGGAGCTTCACCAGAGCCCTCAGATTTTAGGCTAGCTGTAAATAAGGACCAAATTGGAATGACTACATTCTACGTTGTAGGGCTCATGTCACACCCTCTACAAGTAATCTCTGTTCATAAGGAATATATATTGGTTTTAAATATTACCTTGCGTGATAAATAATTCATAGCTCAGTGCCAGCCTATTTAGAAATCACGCATAATGAAAGCTATTTTGTAGACCTCATTAAAATTCTTGTAAGTACAGTGTACACCAACTGTACATGAATGTGCATTGACTTGCAGTACTTTGATTAAAGCACTATGGATTTTTAGCCATAGGTTGAGTTACAGATGTTAGGATGGAGTGGTCACATGAAAATTCATGGTTTCTCATGCCCAATTGCTTAATCAACTACGTCACCAACATATATCTTTAACGAAATATATATTTTAAAAGATAACAACATAATTTTATTGAAAACGTGATCACACAACATAATTTTAATGAGTGAATGTGTTATTAATCCTTCCACTAGACAATTAGTCAACTTAATAAGCTTGAATTTATTAGACAATATAAGCTTAATAAAAATGGCTACATTGGTTTAGAGAACACATTTAATCAAAATCCTCAATCAGCAAGAGTAAGTAATGTTTTAACTTCGCTGATAGCAACAATTATAAAAAAACACCAGAAATTGCTGTAGAGTTTTCTTATTGTCATTTTCAAAGTGGTGAATTACATACAAAGGTGCCCTTTAAGCTCTAAAACTGAAATATTAATGTCCCTTGAAGTTTACTGGCTACATTGATGCTGCACATGATGTTGTAAGTGTGTCACTTTGTAGAAATATTAAATATATGTTTATAATCCCATTGGGCGAACTTGAGGGGTAACAATTCTCCAGCCTGATCCCTAAGCGGTTTACGAAAAAAACAGGGGGAATATTTTAAATGGATTGAACTGTGGAATGCACATTTAATGTTACTGATGGGTCAAAATATCAAAAGTATATGAAAAAAAGACTAATGGAACACATACAAATATATATTAAGTCAGTTTTTTCCAATCCTGGCCCTGGGGACTCAAAGGGGTGCATGTTTTTGATTTTGCCCTAGTACTCACACACCTGATTCAAATGTTGCACTAGCAGTTACACACCCGATTGACGTAATCAACCTATCATCAAGTCTTTAACTTTAATCAAGTGTGTAAGTGCTACAAAACACGCACCCAAGATTAGGAAGCACTTTATTTTGTCATAAACAACCTCAAGCATTAAAACATGGGTTTTCATTTCTTACACTACATGGTCCAAAGTTTGCTGGTTTTCTGTTCCGCCTCATTTTTCATTGCACCCACCTGATGTCCCAGGTCTAAATATGTCCCAGATTAGAGTGTTACAATGAGAAAACTGCGTGGAACTGTCATCGAGGACCAGTGTTGAGTTTGAGGGCATTAAAACCTAATTGGGCTTCCCCTATCAAACCTAATACTAAAACTGCTATGGCTAGGTGAAACTATTCTATTTGGATAGCCCAGAAGCTGTGGTTTCAAATGGGAGGCTAGTAAAGCCAAAATTGGCAGAACACAACAAAGTAAGTGGGCAGGGCAAAGCACAGCTCTGATGTCTCGCTCTCTATCTATGGCCTAATGGTGAATGTATTCTAGGCTGCATAACACAATTGAATGGTATAGTATAATGTTAATCTGTGACAAAACCCCCCAAAAGACTCCATTGTGAATGATTATAAAGTATTACCGATTCAACTTTAAATAATTTAAAATTCATCTATTTCAATTCATTGCACTTCAATCTTTTATAATGGGTTTTAAAATGTATCTTAACAACATACTTCCTCTACCCAGAGGAAGTATAGTTGTAGGTTTTCATACATCACTATACAAGACCAGTCTGTGATTTTATCTGACAACTGGAAAAGAAGCTTCAGCGTAAATACAGCAAAGACTGAACTCTGTTCTAAATCTACAATGGCAGTACAGCTAGACATCTTATTTCAGCATTCAGATGGGTAAGTTATCTCTCTGCTGGACATAATGTGTTTCTATGGGATCTGACCTATAATGGCATGTAAGGAGCACTTTTGCAAGGGTAGGAAAGAGCCAGGAACTGACAATGGAATGCTGATATGCTACTTAGGTGTCATCATTTTATACAGTGACTGGCAAATCCAGACCCCTGACCAATTCTGGATATTTTCATAATTCTATGTGTATGTTATTTGAAACTGTAATTCTATTGCAATTTGAGGTTCCAAAGATTGCTTAGTGCTGAGGAGGGACATGAGAGAAAAACAACTTTGATCAGTCATGGATAGACTGCAAACAAATGTTTTCCCTATTTAAGAAGATAACTAACCTGTTTTAGAGATTTATTTTTTGTTGAGTTTTGGTGTGTACAGCAAACCAGCACAAAAATAATACTTCAATGTTGTCCAAACGATATAATACCATGAAACTACTTTAATAATACCAAAGACACTATATTTAATCATCATTGACATTTAAGGAGAGATCACAGCGATCTGAAGCTTTTTTTATTTCACTATATGCAGCATTGTTCAGCACAAAAGGTTACACAAATGTTTTTTGGGGAACATATTTACTGTACTTCTCAAAATCTGGGGAAATTCCAGTTGTTAGTTCAGAGGTTCTAAAGCTACTTAACAAGCGAATTTGACCCAGGTGTAAAAGTGTGGATAGCATAAGATTTTTTCACCAAACACAATTTATTAGGCAACATTTGTTGTTATTTATTTGCAGGGTTGCACTCTTTTGTTGGAAGGTGATGATTTTAAATAGATGATCATGTGTTCCGAGTACACTTTACAGAAGGGCACTAAATGGCGTTAAAGTTGCGACAGGATACCCCCAACAGCACATACTGGACAAAAAAATGTCATTGTTACCATTTGGGCAAAAAAACTAAAGGGTCATGGTGAGCATCTGGAGGACGCAAAATGTAAAATTTCCTATGTGCTTTCAGTAGGCATTTGTCTTCAACACAGCAAGATGATGAATATGCAGAAATGGTTTGAGGCTAGCATGTTCCACTGGTGGTTCTCTCCCTGATTCTGTTGCTTTACTCAAGTCAACTGTTCTAACATCGGATGGGCCCAATCAGTCACACCATGAGTCAATCTCTTTCCATGTATCTCATGGAAAATGTCAGCTGTTTAATCTGTTCTAATGGATTCATACTGTTCAAACTCTCTAATTCCGCATGCTGACTAACGCGACTGCACTAAATGTTCTTTTTTCTAACTGTTTAAATTGTTTTATGTAGGCTATTCCCTGAATGTTGGTGTCCTTGTGGCTGAATTCAATATTCCAGCGTTGGCTTTGCGAGTTAGTTATCTGTGTTTAAAGCCATTTGTTGAGTCATGAGGTCCTAATGTAAAAGACTAAGCTAGCATGCAAGTTAGATATCTTGCGGGCTGATTTGTAAAAGTGTTTGTACGAAGACTGAAAATATAATTAAAACTAGTCTTTATTTTGTATTGTTATTTTACCAAATATTTATGCCCTTAAATACATTCCTATTTACAGCAAGAATCTGGGAACAAATATGGTTAACCAAACCAGGGACAGAACAGAATCTTTCACCTTGTTGGGTCAGGAAATAGAACCAGCAACTTTTTGTTTACAGACCCAACCCTCTTGACCACTAGGCTACCCTTGAGGTTACAAACCAAACACTAAGCAATACGCTTGTGGAAATATTCAGTAATTGCTTTTTGCAGTTAAGGTGAAGTTTCTGAATTGCCTGGCTGTTAACAGATATTACCTGTGTATTATTGTGAATACCTAAGGGCTATCAACCTGGCAACATCCAGGATTCAAACTTACTGATTTGTGTGTTTTTTACAGAGAGATTTTATCCCTGGCTGGGGTAGAGTGGTGCATGAAGCCATGCCCTTAACTGTGGACAATACGTCTCCCAGCCAGCCTGATGTATAATCATGCCTATCCCATTCTCCAGTGAACTGGAAGGACCTCCTGTGTCCGCTAAAAACCTAAAACCCTTCCAGAGAAACACGCTATTCCCTCCTCTCGTAAATGATGGGGTTCAGCAGACATACACACCTCTGCCTTATCTAACAAGTTCAAACACTAGAAGTAGACAGTTGCTCTGGCCTGTCTTCGACGATCGCATTTTTTTCATACAACTGTATTTCTCCAATAATCTGGGCAATATGAAACACACACAAAATATTTCACAAGAACTTAAAACAGCATTTGACCCCTACACATGCCTAACCCAACCTCACCCTTAATCCAACTCAAAAACAAACACTGTGGAACAGCATGGAAATGGTTGACAAGCTCCATCAAGCAACTCTCGTCCTCCTAAACGAAAGAGAGGCTGAGAGTGACTCCAGCTCAGACAGTTCTTTTTTTTTTCACGCAGAAACCCAGCAGGACAATAGCCCTGTAGCCCATTTCACACATTACAACCATTACACGCTGCACACCAGATTTCACCACTCGTGTCACATCCTGTACAGGACATTAAATAGCCTGTCCTTCATTACTGGCTCACCAGCCAGAGCTAAACCTTACCGAACTCCGGAGCATCTCGTCACAGATAGGCAATAGGTATTGATGTCACAGGCCGTATCCAAAATGGCACCCTAGTCACTATTCAGTGTGCTCCTTTTAACCAGGTCCCTATTGGGAATAGAGTACTAGGGTGCCACATTCACAGTCAGAGTGACTAAAAGTCCAGTGAAATGTGTTTGGTGGTACTCCAATGTAACTCAACCTAGTACATGTTATTACAAGTCAAACACAGGTATTTCAGTCAGTCACGTAGCAGATAACTGCAGTCTTTTTCCGAGTCATTCTGGGACAGTGCCGTCTCTTATAATGAAATCCTCGCAGCAAGTTCAACATCCCTATCTGTGTACCTTACAGCTGTCCCAGTGTTTGCTGCAATGATACATTTCACATTTCTAATAAAGAGCCGGAACGGTTGAGACAGAGTCTGGGCAGGGGGTGGGGTGAAACAGACGCACTGCATGGTGGCACCGAGGAGGAGATACGTTTAACACATGTCCCCATCGAGCGCGTCATCGCAGACAGCGGCAAGACGGCGCAAATGAACACAGTTCCCACACGGTTTCTGGGTACACCCTGGTGGGTCCTTGCTTGCACATGAGCGCGAATGCTTGTATAAACGCGTGTTCGAGCGTGCACACTCGTAGCCTGTGTGTGTTTGTGAGACTCGGGGCGGGGAAAACCTAAGGCCTTGTAATATATTTCAGTAAACATGAGATAAAGGCGAGCCGCAGCTGAGGGAGGGCTGATGAAAGGCCTGGTGAAATTGTGGTCCACATACAAACCTTGGCATAATGAGATCAGATTAGCCTAATGTACCACTCACTGCCTCGGTACTTGTCTAGCTGCTACTCGCTACCTGGGCATGTGAGAAACAAAGCATTAAAATGTATTATACACGCATATAGATAAATGGGAATACACATGTACCGATACCAAAATAGTACAACGGCCTTTGAAATGGGGAACAGGTATACAGGGGGATATGAATGATTTATTCAACATGTGAGCAAGTCTGTGTCTGAAGCGTGGTTTCGGCAAAGGTGTTGGAGGATTAGAGGTTTCGTCTAATGCTGAAAAAATGTTTTTCAAAACACTTAAGGAGCTATTATTATCAGATGTTCCAGATGTTATTGTCGCTGCTACAGTCATATTACAAGATGTGTGAAGGGAAAAACATGATGTCTGGGTTCTGCAACCGATGATAGTTTGTTGATATTTGATTCATTTAAATGCCAATTGAAATCAAGGCAAACATATGCTTTCAAATGCGGAAGACAAAATAAATCCAAGTACGGTATCAGATTTAAAATGTGTTTGATTGCAATAACAAATCGTCCTTGTCGGATGAAAACCCCTTATCTCCAAAACAGACACTTAACAGGAAATTATAAAAATTATAATAATGAATTTTACTGGAGAAGGCCGGTTCCGAAGGGCGGGAGTTGTCTTAAAATGTGATCTTTGGGAGGGTTATATTTTAATTGGGCACAGGGGAGGGTAGTGCGTCTCTCTCAGGTTTACATTTGGAGATTTTACTGTATATTTCTTTCACAATGAATGCACTAGGGGTGGGTATTGGCAACAAAATGTATCACGATACGCGTTACAATTCAATACATCACAATTCATTACAATACTTCCTGAAGTGCTAAAGGAAATATTAGGCTATATACTTGAAAGAACAATCTTAACCAAAAACAAATTACAATTATAAGTTATCTTTGTTTTAAAGAGCACATACACTTCTTCAATCTGACAACACGTTAATGTCCTTGGAATAATATAATTAGTTTTCTCCCATTAACATCAATTAATCAATGGAAAGAACGAACGTCTTAGTTAGCATAAAACGACAAATTGCGATGAGATTGAACCAGCAGTCAAACTAGGTCCATACAGCTAATATGATCATAATAAAGTAAACACAAGGCAAATCTCAAGACACACATTTTTTATAGATAATAAGGGAAAGTATATTACTGCTTCTTGGCTAGCTAGTGGAAGTAAGAGCTTGTTGCTGCACAAGTGAAACATTTGCGGGCAGACAACTTTATTTTTGTCTGATGGACGAAACAAACCAGTTAGTTGTCTAGTTAGCAATGGCATTTTCCATATTTAAATGAAATCTGAAGAAACGTGAGAAAGCAACCAACTAGTCAGCAGGCTGCACAGCTAAAGCAACACTTTCCATTACAAGACTGAGCAAGCTTAATGGTTATATGCAACGTGGTCTCAGGAAACCAAGTGGACTTTAAAACAAAAATCCATGGCACAGGATTTCGTATGATATGTGACGTTACATTAGGTTGCATTATAATGCCTCACCAAAACGTATGAAACATTATGAAATGCCTAAAACGTAACATATCTTATGAACGCTATTACAACGTATAAAATGTTAGGACCGCTATTAAAACGTAAAATAGTATACGAACACCAGTATGATATTTATGAACGCTATGAACATTTCGAAATAAATGAGAATTTTAGCAAAATGTTCAGCATATGTTTAAAAACGGCAACAGTCAGATCAGAGGGCAGTCACCTTACTGCCGTCTGATCTGATAGGTTAACGTTAGGCATTAGTTAGGTTAACGTTAGGCATCACAACACAAAACGTATAGCCACAGTTCATTTCCTAGTCTTCTCTACATCATTATCGCTTTCTAGGACATTTCTAAGTTCCTATTACCAAACAACACAGAAGAAATCTCTTCTAATGTAAAAAGTCATGGCTGCTTTGTTGCTAGCATTTTAAGTAAGGAAATAAATATCACTACATATGCGCATGTTCAGAACGGATTTGGCACAGGCAATAATGATGAGCTGGTGAATGTAACCTATATCACGTACGGTTTGCAGTCAAACGACTATCCGGTACTCTATCCACAGACTGACACAAGTGGCATGTAGATCATTTTCTAGGTCTGCAATAGATTAATTCGTTTTCATACCCCATATAAAATCATTATTATCTAACAATTGTCCATACTGTGTATCCACTAGAACATAGACGATTAGCTCATAGGCAACCGAGAAGCCAACTGCATCAGTGAACATGAAAAAACGGCGAAGACATGAGGCGTGCAGTTCAAAAGGTTCCCCTATTGATCTTGTTTAGGGAAAACACTATTATCCTACAAAGACCTGCCAACACAGCCACAATGCAATGAATAATTAGATTATTGTTCTCAAGTGTGTACAACCGAGTACAATTCTACTCAAGGTTGTCAGCGAAAACTGCAGGGAAAACACAATAAGCCCTGTTATTTGATTGTGTCATTGCATTTGTATCAGTTGTGAGGCACAGTAGAAGACTGCATTTTTACTTCTAGTATCAATGTACTGTCGGTTGTGGACCATCATTCTCCCAATTGGTTCTACTCTATATAGAGCTATCACATAACCCTTTGATCCAAGCAGGCCCAGTTGTCCTGGAAAGCCAACGTGAACCTTGTCCCATTGTGATCCGAGTAGATATTCTTTAACCTACAACCTAACATTTCAATATGGGCAAAACATTATTAATTTTATTGAAATGTACATGGATTTCCTTTTATGTGTGGCATGAACACAACCAGTCACAATGTTGTCACACTATTGTAGCAAGGACACGCGTGGTTGGACCCACCTTTCTGCCAATGAGTAATCCTTTTGACGCTAGTCTAACAGCGTGCTCAGCCTTTCTACTATTACTCTTTTTTGGCTACTTAAATGTCTCCTATTGGACGTTCGACCCCACCACTCTTAATTCTAACATCCAAATAGCATTATATTACTGCTATGTTGAATTGGTAATGTCAATTTTCACGTGTACAAATAGTTATTGTTATTTATTATTCTAATTATTTATTGTTTTAGTAGCAATAAAAAAGTGAAGTACACGGGAAGGTTTTGGTTAAAAGCTCAGTAACATTTGGGAGGGGGTTGGGATGATCTATTTTATGATACCTCAGCTTGGACCATACCCCCTCCTCATTAAATAAAAAAGGTCCCAAAAATACAATTACAATAATACAATAAAATAGTTCAGGAGCTATTTTTAAACAAACTGTTTTAGTCCTAGCGTTATGAACATGTAAGACTACATTTAGCATAGTGCCTGCTGTCAATATGTAAGTGAGGAAAAAAGGAAAATTGGCAAAAATGTAGTTACAATGTTTTCATCAGACAGATCATATATCAGTTGGATCTTGATAAGATCACAAGACTAATGTCAGTATGAAAGATGGAGAGAACAAAAATCCAAAGCTATATGGATTCCTTGCCTCTTTTGTTTTCCTTTTTAAAACCAAACAAAAAGAGTTAAGGGAAAAAGGGAATCCAAATGTGTGAGCAAGCTTCTTGCCTGATGGAGAAGGTCCCATTTCGCTGCTCCACTTCAAACGTCTTTATTGCTCTGTTTCATATTCTCAAGGCTCAGCGTGGAGACACTGTTTAACCTGAAAATGTGTGTCAACCATGCCAAGTAGTTCAAAGCTATAAACAAGATGTTGATCAAGGTAAAGGCTATGCTTGTCATCTTGCCTGCATTTATACACAGGGTAGCAACCCACCACAAATGTACTACAATGTCTCCTATAAAAAAAACAGAGAAACGCCTTGTGAAAGTATTGCTGTCAGTAGAAAAATGTAAAAAATCTGGCAAGGAAAATGGGTTTTGGAGAGAAAATCTGGGCATATGAAGATAGATGCAGGCTTATGGTTGAGCTGCGTAGACTTTATATGGTTGGGATCACAGATGTGGATTTTTTTCTTTGGCATATTTTCACTCTATCAATACATTTCCCTGTGAATAGAGCTCTGTGTAAACATTTCAGGATGCTGTTTGTTTGGTTTGAGTCTGTCTGTATGGTGGCTGAAGGATTGAAGCCAATTCAGACTGCCCTCTGTGGGACTCCCGGGCACTGTCAAGAGTACTGCAACAACGATTTAAAACCCTGGTTGCAATGACGCAGCTGTAACGTGGGCAAGTGACTGAGAATGCTTCTATACTCTGTTGCTCCAGATTGCTTTTTTACATGTTCAAATGGGCAGAATATGGTATGACGTATTTCCTGACATCTGCAAAGTCCGCATTTTGTACAGGTTTTTACCTAGAGGTAAGGTTGGAGGTCCAAGAAACCAATTCAAATAATTTCTCAACATCTACTTTATAATTTAACAGTCCATATGGTTTCATGGTCAAATTGTAACAAAATGGCATCAACCCTGATTCAGAAAATGTCATTGTTTGATTTAGATAATGTGGGGGTAAGGTCAGTTTTTATACATGGTTTGAGATATGAGGAAGGTTTCCATTCTGTTTCCTTATTACAGATAAAGTCCCAGAGAAATACTGAAAACTATTAGATTAAGTATCACTTACAAATGAACAATTATAGTTAAGTCAACAACGATCAGCAGAGGTGTTTTGGAGTGTTACCATGTGTCAAGTCATATTAAGCTCTCATTGCATTCTTCTCAGGAAAAAGGAGAAGACCGATATCCGAAGATGTAATTCGTTTTTCAACAACGTTTGCTTAAGTGAGTATTTTGTGACAGTTCGAGACAAAATGTTATATCCAAGCCAATCAGAGAAAACCCCAAAGTACAAAACCTAATCCAACAACGATCATGAAAGAAATGCCATCAGACCAGAAATGCTTACGTTCATTTTTTCCCCCAGAATTTGGCTATCAAAATACTTCTATTGAGAATCAAATGAATGAACACATGTCCACAATCCAAAATAATTTTATTAGTAGGAATTTAACACACTTTTTCGGGAGAATGGTGCTCTGCTGCATGTTAGATAGTGTTCCAATCTCACGGTCATGAAAATACAGAGAATTAGTATGAGACTAAGTATGAGACAATTAAACAAAGCATTTAATCAAGTTGCACATGACTGACGCCAGGGATATAGAGGCATGCACTGGTGAATAACAAAACAAGCCAGGGGATGTGTACTGTCCTATAAAGTCAGTGATTCAGAGTATGGATTTAGGCTGAAGTTAATCCTAGACCCCGATCTTGTGTCAGTTTAACAGTTTCCCCACTAACGAATTCAGGTCAGGCTTAGGGGATGGGAAGCTGATCCTAGATCTGTACTTAGGGAGCAAAGAGAACATTTTAGAGTTTTACAGACTAAGTTGGGGTGAGTGCTATATCTTCTAGTCTCGAGTTGAACAGAAACTGAATAGGTTCATTGGCTTCTTTCAGTATACGTCTTAAGGATCAAGTAGAACCTGTGGATGCACAATATGATTTATACATAAAGGACTCCAGTGTTGTGTATATGTTCAGGCTTTATCTTAGGCTGCTATGCTCTAAAGCCCTTTAACCCATTAGCACCTTGGGGGGGGGGGGTTCTACACCTAAATAAAAGCTCACAGCTATGGTCACATAAATTCTCATTACTGCCTTCAATTAAATGCAACTAGTGCAAGCAAAACACCTCCCCTTAGCCCTGTCATTGCCATGGCAACGCCTCCTTGACAAGCGTCCGCAGGAGAGGCCCGGCGCGTGTGTGTTTATGTATGTAAAGACGCTGGACACGTATGGTTCCGTAACCCCACCCACCCACCCCTTCTTTCAGTAATGGAGGGGCGGGTTGCGTGGCAGGCAGCCAGGAGTCTTGATCTAACCCCCCCACACCCCATTGCTCTTGACAGGTGGGAGGGAAGCTGCGGCGTGTCTGGATTCAAAGGCAATAACTCTGATTTCACTGTTTAATTAACGCTAATCCGACGAGCCGCCGCCCATGCTAATGAAGCCCCACCAATCAGCTGGAGAGACATGGGGGGCGCACGACCACCAGCTCCAAGCAGACAGACAGACAGACAGGCAGGCTGATAGGTAGGACAGACAGACAGACAGAAGGACAGACAGACAAACAGGCAGACACACGGCAGGACGAACAGACAGACAGCCAGACGGTAGGACAAACAGATGGACAGCCAGACAGACGGCAGGACGAACTGACAGCCAGACAGACGGCAGGACAGACAGACAGGCAGACAGAAGGCAGGACGAACAGATGGAGAAGACCGGCCGGCACATGGATGGAAGGATGGACAGGCAGATAGATTAAGGGCCGGTCAGACAGACTTGTGGACGGTGGGATGGGAAGGCAGTGGGACAGGCAAACAGTAGGTTGGTCTGACAGACAGACAGGCAGGTAAACAGGCAGGCAAACGGAAGGGACAGACAGGTTGATGTTTGGTAGGAAAGGTACACAGATAGAGGGTGGGATGGACAGACAGATAGACGAAGGGCAGGACAGACAGACGGCAGGACAGATAGACACTCTCCCTGTCCACTATCTGTGTCTCGACCAGCATTAAAAGACTAGTCTGCCCCGCAGTCATAGCAGCACAGCTCAACCTCAGTGAATTCCTAATGAGGTGCATGTGTGTGTGTGTGTGAGTGTGTGTGTGTGTGTGTGTGTGTGTGTATGTGTCTGTGAGTGCGCTTGTGCGCTTGTGCATGTGTTGTGCGAAGCTGTGATGTACCAGCTCTCTTCAGTTTCTCCCACTTCCTGATTCCCGCCTCGTCAAACACATTGACCAATTCTGAAGGCAACATTAATAATGATTTTATACCAATTTCTAAGCTCTGTAACATAATCATATGTTGAGTTGCTCATTAACATAAATGCATATAATCAATCTTGCCCATTTTCTTTCATCAACATAATGATATTGTGGGCCTTTTTCGACGTATGTTAAAGTGAATAATATTCTCCATGTAGGTACACGCGTGATGGAATAGCATTGCGTGTGCGTGCCAGCCTGTCAACACGGCTGTGTAATTGCGTGTCTCTGTATCTAAATATTGATTTCCTCTCTGTGCAGAGCTTGTGTAGTCATGAACACAATTTCAGATTCTATACAAAATGTGTGAATAATGCATCGTCCTCCGCAGCCTAGAATGCATATGTGGCATACAAAGTGTCTTTCTGCCAGTTGGTGAGCGTGTGTGTGTGTGTGTGTGTGTGTGTGTGTGTGTGTGTGTGTGTGTGTGTGTGTGTGTGTGCGTGCGTGTGTGTGTGTGTGTGTGTGTATGCGTGTGTGTGTGTGCGTGTGTGCGTGTGTGCGCGTGTATGCGTGTGCGTGTGTGCGTGTGTGCGTGCGTGCGCGCGTGTGTGCGTGTGTGCGCGCGTGCGCGCGTGTGCGCGTGTGCGTGTGCGTGTGTAAATGTACAGTACAGTACATGTTCAGCACTGTCTTCACAACACTACTGAAGGGATACAGGGGTATAATGTGTGAAATCTCCAAAAGCATCCAGTTGACCGCTTGATGCCCACTACGGCTCTCTGTATTGGCTCTCTCAGCCACCTCACAGTCCTTTTCATCATGCTCAGCAGCGCACAGATCCAACCACAGAATTCCCAAATGGAACCGTATTACCTATGAAGGGCACATCTTTCAAAGGAGCTCTGGAGGTGCCATGTGAGACCCAGACAGCGGTTTTACACACACGTTTGCCCGTAACCTAACCATAACCTCATTAAACCTAACTTTTATGACACCTTGACGTAGACCCGATGTCTTAATGTATCCCTGAACCTAACCTGTAATGCCTGAACCAAAAGATAATCCTAATTCAATCACTATGCCTGATAATATGTACTTTCCCCCCTAAATTTAACCCCTAAACTGAATATCCTGGAAGGACCTGGCAAAAAACCTTGTGGGGAGCTATTTTGCAGGTTTTACTTATTTTGCAGGAAGATGTAACTTCAGCATGTACATATTGTTGCGAGTCAGACATACACACAAAATGACCAACACCTTCAACATGGAATCTTTTTATTATATTAGCGTTACACAACATAAATAAAGAATAAAGCCAGGTTCACACGCTAAAGCTCCAATAAACACAAACACTTCAGAGGTTTGTTCCAATTTGTCTCTTATCAACTGCTCACTAATTAGTGATGTTATCCGGGCCAGAAAGGTAAAAGGTACATTTTGTCAGAAAACCATCACAGGTTAAATGCTTGAAACGATGAGGTTTTTCTTTTCCCTGGGGTAATTGTGCATGGCATTTGAACGCAAAATGTCAAGTCAAAGATGGAGTAGCGAAAGGCCAATGTGGCATGAGTAGGAAGCAAATACACATACCTTTACTGTATGTAGGAGTTACAACAACATTATCCCTGAATAACAACTGTAGAAGGAGTAGGAAATTACGAGTTCTAAAGGAAAATTACGAATTTGCCTTTAAGTTATGACTTTAACTTTGTTCACGGTTAGCAAACAACATCCATAGATATAGGAAAAAGGATATTGGCAAAAAGATAGTGATGGCATCATGAAATGAGATAAAGTATTACCAAGTTTCACTAAAAGTGTCATTTAAAGTTGTTTTTTAAAGGCTGTAAAGAAACTTGGAATACAACTTGGAACAGCATTAATTGCTATACACCAAGCATACTATCTTGGCGTCGGCGGAGTTGACAGAATGCAACACTTTATCACTGAGAATGGATGTTGTTTTCTAACCATGAACAAAGTTAAAGTCATAACTTAAAGGCAAATTAGAAGTCGTCTAGCAAGTCATCTGCTAGTTTAACATGTTTGGGAACCAGGAATTAAAGCAAGATTTATGGTGACAGTCATTTAAACTCAATAAAGGTTGATAGGACAGATGATTACATTTCATTTCTACATTGGTTTCTGTATAATGTAGTATAATACAATGCCTGAGCAACAAACCAATTACCTTCCTCATTAGAGACACCTATTTAAAATGCATTCATCTGTGGCAAAAAAAGACCAAGATAAATGTGGGTATTATATTTTGTTTTTTTGAGGAACCCAGCCAGGAACTGTAAATACAAATACAATACAAATGGATTAAATCTGCACACTGATTTTGTAACATTCTCTTTTGTGCTTTATGCTTATATATTATGTAAAGTATGTATGTATTTATGTAAAATACATCACTGTGTGTTTCATATATTTTATGTAATTGCTATGTAACTGGGTTTTTCCTATACTTTTTTTTTTATCATTGATTGATAACAATAGTTTGACGCCTCTAGCATATGCCAGATGGGCTAGTCCACCTTCATCCCAGAACACCAAAATTTGGTTTTAACACATTTATTTGGGTTGCAGGAATATATGGGTATTCATTCAATAAAGACATGCTTCATTTCAAACTCAGATCCTGTTTTGATGGTCTGTTTTAAACAGTCCATCCATGTCAAACATTTTAAAGAAGAACAAAACCTTGAGGAATGACACATTTCACTGTGGTGTGGAGGTTTCTGAGGCAACTGCGGAAGTAATACACAGTGAGTTCATTTGTTGGAACTGTGAGGAGGTTAGTGAGTAGGTGTTGCTTTCTGTGGGACTGTATGGTGACGACTCTGCTAAAAACTCAGTGTGACAATGAATGTCTCTATTAACCCAGTGTTCACACTAATTTCTCAATTGCTTCTAAACAGCTGTAAATACAGCACTTTTTTCAACAAATCGGTTAGGTGCGGTGCAACATGAAGTGGCTAGTAGCACTTCTGCATGTTTATTAGCGAGAGTCACTTTGGTAAAATGGGATGAATATAAAGCCCTATTCCCAAGGTATTGTATTTTTTTGGGTGCAAAAGATTATCTTTTTATAGTAGCATTAATTAATCGCCTTCAATGTCTTTATCAGGTATTTAACAACATTATGAGGTGTTGAACAACATAACGAAGAGACAGTGCAGACTGTCTCTTAGAGTTAGAAACAGACCCAGGTCAGAAATGGTACACTAGTAGGTGGGATATTACTTGGTACACACAAAATAAATGTATTTATAGAGCTCTGACCTTGAAAGCTTTTATCAGCCCATGTAAAGATCACCTCTTTTTGCCAACAGGACACACATATTTGTCAGTTCCCCGTAGGACCAAAGCAGTCCTAGCAGAAACACAGTCTCTAATGGCTGTCGTGTGCTATCTCTGACACAGCCAGGTAACAACCAAATTCACCAATGAGTTTTAATGATTTTTTTGCATTGTCTCGCAAATGAAACTCCACAAAATGTCTAAGTGAGATTACAATTTTGGTAATTTGGATGCCATTCTATCAGATTAAGAATAATCTTTCGTCAATTTAAAATATTCAAATGTTGCTTTAACAAGCTTGCGACGACCATCCTTTTACTGGGAGAACTTAGCCACTATTTCTGATGTAAAGGACCCTTCCCTTTGTTTTTACTTGAACCATGACATTATTGGTGACCGAATAGTACAATTACATTCTACTATTAAAATCATATACACATAATGTGAAACCCCATGAACGGAATCTATTATCACAGTGGGGGCAAAAATAATTTTATGGTTGACATCAAAGGAGGCCCTTGCTGACACCTAGCTAATATCCAAGTAGAGAAAAGTAATAAGTAGTGGAAAATAAATGGCTCTTTTAGCAGTATGGCAAGATATTCCATTTCAAAGTTCATCTCTATATTTTTTAAGCCAGATTTAAGGGGTCTTCTGAAGTAAAACATAAAGTACAATGTTGATGTACAGAGATAATGACTTAACATCAACATTTAATTGATTGTGTCTTTATCTATCATTGGAAGACATACATTTGGGTTGATCTTGCATATGGTGGTATTTGGGCATTCATTTTGGAGAATGAAAGAAATTATTCAAATGAATGTGGGTACAGTTTCTCATTTTAAATCAACTAATATAGTAGCTTAATGACTTTTTGACTAATGACAATGTTTTACCATTAAGACACCATTAGGCTACCAGTACGAGTGGTAACGATGATGTTTACATTTGAGGTACATTTAGATCTTCGGGAAATGGAGGGCAAAGATTCTTATATCTAAGTTCAAAATTACTTACTGACATGATTAATAGTTTTGCTCATAATGACATCTAAATGGTATTTGCCTCATACAAACTGTTAAAAAACCACGTGAAACCCCATCAACACATTTCTTAAACATATGACTTACTGAGTGTAATTAGCTGAGGTGCGTAGGGTCAGACAGCGTAAGCTAGCACAAGATATCTACAAACAGATTTCTGCATACAGAGTTACCTCGATTTTTGTAGCCATGTTCCTGCATTCTGGCCCTGCTAGGTCATGTATATATCATGTATATCATGCTTAATTGCCAGAATAAAATGTGCTCACTAAGTAAATGTACAGATACACAGAATGGATACAAATTATAGATTATTTTTAACTAGTGAAACCAATGTCAGAAAACTGGTATGTACTCAGCGCTAGACAAACCATTTTGCTGGTTATCCAAAGTTACTAGCCATGCAGAATTATCACTAGAGTCACAAATGTGTTCTTGGGAAATTGTGTTTTATTTAAGTTGACTGTGGTGTGCTACATTGTAGCCTGTCTTCGTCACGCAGTCAGTCACAGGCGCCCAAGGTAATAGGCCTGACACAAATGGGCCAGAATCAAACACTGTATCCAGGTAGTGTTCATGGGAGTTGTAGGGATGTAGCTCACAGTGTTACTCACATTGCAATTAGTTTATTATTTCATGTCTTTTGAGAAAACTACAATGAAAAAACATAAACACGCACATATATATATAGTTTTCCTTGCTCAAATATAGGCAAAGGTGGTATCCCAATCCTTGCTCCCCTGGACACCCCTCTGTGATATACTTTATATAATATGTGGCTACACACTTGAAAAATAACTATTATAGTGTTAAATCTGCCCTGTTGTCCATGTCCACTTGAGCAGGTAATGCACGATACAATGTCCTCCCTAATAGCAACCAAAATATACAATAAATATATTTATTCTTAACATAGGCCTATTAACACATTATTTAAAAAGAAAAATGAAATCACTCATCAGCTTTATAATGAATCACAGTCAATATTATTGTTGTCAATTTTCATTGTTATGTTCTTGTTAATATTGCCTTATAAAAAACGTAACAGAGCTGTATATATTACAGCCTTGTCACATTGTTTTTCCCATTCTTGCCTTGACACCACATCGTTCATCTTCCTCTCTCGACTTCCTTCAGCTGTACTTGGCTCTGCAGCCGTCTCAGATCCAGCGTTTTCACATTCAAATATTTACATTGTTAGTGACTTAAATACAACCCCATTTGCAAAAAAGTTGGGACGCTGCATAAAATGCAAACAAAAACATAATGCAATGATGTGAAAATCTTTTATCCCTACATCAAATGTTGAGTCTGAGAAATTGTATTGTTTCTGAAAAAATACATAACCGTTTTGGATTTGAAGCCAGAAACACATTCCAAAAAAAGTTGGGACATGGGCATCTTCACCTCTGTGTTTCGTCACCTCTTTTAACAACACCCTGTAAACATTTGGGAACAGAGGAGGCCAATTGCAGTAGATCAAGTGGAATGTTGTCCCATTCTTGCTTGATGTAGGATTGCAGCTGCTCAACAGTTCAGGATCTCCTTTGTCATATTTTGCTGTATTAATTTATTTCCTTTGTCGTATTTTGTCATACGTTTTCAATAGGGGACAGGTCTGGACTGCGGCCAGGCCAGTTTAGCACACAGACTCTTTTACTACAGAGCCATGCTGTATATGCGCAGAATGTGGTTTGGCATTGTCCTGCTGAAATAAGCATGGCCTTTCCTGAAAGAGATATGGTCTGGATGGCAGCATATGTTGTTCCAAAACCTGTAAATTGTTCAGCATCAATGGTGCCTTCACAGTTGTGAAAGCCACCCATGCATTGTGCACTAAGGCACCCCCATACCATCACAGATGCTGGTTCAGTCCATCTGAAATGAGCTTGAGCCCAGGCAGCAGTGTTTCTGGGTCTTGTTAATGCATGGTTTCTCCTTTGCATGGTAGAGTTATATCTTGCGTTTGTGGATGCAGTACCATTGTCTGTGGATTGCAGAAAATGGTTTTCGGAAGTGTTCCTGACCCCATGCAGTGATTTCCATTACAGAATTGTGTCTGTTTTTAAGCAGTGCCACCTGAGAGCCCGAAGCTCATGGCCACCCAATACTGGTTTTCTTCTTTGTCCCTTGCGTAGATTCTTGATTCTTTTAATGATATTATAGAGCATATATGATGAGATCCCTAAACACTTGGCAATTTTACATTGAGAATCATTATCCAAAAATTGTTGTACTATTTGCCCAGCAAATTTGCCCGTCTTTCAGAGTGGTGAACCCCACCCCATCTTTACTTCTGAAAGACTCATCCTCTCTGGGATGCTCTTTTTTACCCAATCATGTTGCTGACATGTTGCCGGTTAACCTAATAAGTTGTGTGATGTAGTGATGACCAAGGTGAGATGTAGTGATAACAAGGATTCCTTATGCTGGATGGAAATTATGCTGGCAGCACTCAGAATTTCTTTTTAAAATAAAAGCCATAATTGAAATTTACAAGGCAATTTAGTTAACAATTAAAATTTTACATTAACATAAAATATACAGACTAGATTGTTAACTATATTGCCTTACACATTTCACTTATGGCTTTTATTTTGAGTAAGAAAATCTGAGTTAGCGCTGCTAGCATAATATCCTGCTGCTAGATGAACAGTAATGATGCTTCGAATGGCCATCACTAGTGAGATGTTCACACCAGGTAATTTTTTTTTGCTCTACACTTTTCCAGCCTTTTGTTGCCCCTGTCCCAGCTTTTTGTAAACATGTTGCTGGCATCAAAATCAAAGTGGACATTTTTTCAAAATGTAATATGTTGTATTTGTACTCTTTCCTATTAAATATGTTTTTGGTCACAGTACATACCGTAATCTGATGGTCTGTTCACCATTCATCTTCATGTGTCTCGCAAACGCTCTTAAAAAAAGTTTTTATGCGGAGGGGATGTACTTTGAAGTTATTATGTTTTATTGAAATATTTTTACATGCTTGGGAGCAAAAGAAAACAAAGATTGTTTTTTTGACGTTTTTCATCCCTGTAATGTCAGAACCCATGTGGTCATGTTTGCAAGGTTGCAAGGTTTCCTTGACCGTAAACCACTATTCTCCCTTGAACTGCATTCCGATGGGGCCAACAGTTCATTGTAAAATATATATTTTCAATTGTATTTAATGAATACAGTATGTTGGCCCTTTATAATACAAAATACACATCTGTATGCATTGTAGAAACTACTTGAGGCAAGCACATTGGCTTGTGGCACAGCTGATGTATACAAGTACCATGACAAGTTTGGGAAATTAAAAGATATACCAGCGAAACACTGCAGCTTATGTAATGGTAGGACAAAACATGCTCCATATTGGCAGTGTTGCCAGGTGGGGTGTTTCCTACTGAATTGAGGTGTTTTTAATGGGCTAGTGCGGGTTGATTTTCTTCTGGTACATTCTCTACAGTTCTTTTGTAGTCACTCAGAGAAAGAGAGCATAATGGAGAACGTTTTGAACGTGGATTTTCTTATGCTACAACGTACCCAAAAACTTGAAACACTTCCTACAAAAAATGTCATAGGTGCAGACCAGGATCCCATTCAGGCCAATGAGACAGTTCTAAAAGTGGCTTAAATGCCACGGCCGCAGCAGATAGATCTGGATAGGAAATGTCATGCGGGAGCTGTCCCGCTGTGCCTGCGGCCCCGTTCACATCTCCCTCTTCGCTTTGGAGACTCCTGCTGTTGCAGACTGATGAAAGCGAAGCTGCAGTTCGAGCTCTGTAACTCTGGCAACCTTTTACCATCACCTGACCTTTTGGACTGGAGAAATGCCTTTGATACTCTGCCATGGGGTTTGGTAATTTTGGAAAGAGTCTCTCCTTCTTGGTTGAATCTCATTCTCTCTTTCTCTCTTTATGTCTGTCCTTTAATGAGAGCAATACAATGTTAAGTATTCAAAGCGACACCTTCTCAGTTCATCTAACCGCTGTGGCTGTTACCTCGAGGCATAACTGGAGTGAAAATCTGAATTCAATTGCTTAACATTTTAAGGTTTGCTGAGAGGAAAAGATAGTGTTTTGTACATTTAATGGTTGTTTGATGATCCCATTTGGAAGATAAACATCGTACATTTGAATGGGATAATATATCCTTAACTGAAGTTACCATTTTCCAGTCTATAGAAATAGTTCTGCAAATATCCAATTAAGAATATATAAACCAATCAATCACTGTTGACTGGAAATACAGCACCTAAAACTGTCCCTTTTGAATCTTTGGGAAGGACCAGCATGGTCTGTTTAGGCTGATCTGAGATGTGTTGCTTGGCATCAGGGAGAGGGGAGATAGGAGCAAAGAGCAGAGAGACTGAAGCCCCCCCCATGGGGGTAACAGCTGGGGACATGGCTGAAGTTTAAATGTCAGTGTTGAAGGGGACACACAGACACGGGCGCCATTCTGCCTGACACACTGCATGCTAAGGGAATGCTGTTAGGATTTTGGTCAGGTTAAAATCTGATGCCGGTCATGGCCCTTGGAGACAGAGAAAGGCATCCTCTGCTATTTATCATGTAACTGCCCATTTAGTGTATCTGGCAAGTGCAGATGCAGAGCGATGATCCACGCTCACAAGCAAGTAGCTGATATTTTATTTGCCTTTTAATTTGACAATATAAAGCCTCTCCCTATAATGACATGTAGCTGTGGGAGTTCTTGAAAGAGAGAGTATACAAACAGAAATTATTTTGTTCGAAAAGGGAGGTGAGAAGAGATGGTGATTGTGATGGCTCTGAGTGATTACAAAATGTCCTGCTCCGTAGCCTTACTTTAATGTGAGCAAGTTCTGACAGAAAGTTTAGTCCCACTCTTACGCCAAAGGACTTTTGTAGGGATAGATCACAGTGCAGTGCAGTGCAAACAGGTCCTCTGCGAATAGAGTGTCTGTCCAATTCTGTGGATTTTTACATAGAGGTAAAACCTTGCCTAGAACACCTACACACAATTACAGGCTATTGAGTAGTCTGTGACTCAACACACTGAAAGTACTCCAGTATGTAAGACGACAGTGGTGGTGTTGAAACATGTTCCGAGCTCCAACGGATGTATGGTGCTACAGATGTTCTTAAGTAAAATATTTTCAGCTCCTGTTAGATTCAGGGGGTCCACACCACAGGGTAAACCATTTTGGACGGTGGAGAAAAACAAACCTTCCCTGGACTTCATGCAATTAGATGCAACTTCCACTTACAGTTTTTCTCAATTGTTTTGGCTCATTTCTCGAATGATAATAATTGTTTTTCAAAAAATTTGTTCCAATCTCTGAACAGTAACTTTCGTGCTCACACTAGATTAGAGTTTCTCATTCATTGAAGCAAATTGCACGTGTGTACATACACATGGCTCGCTGATCAAAACTGATGAGTAGATTCTCAGCGTAATTGTCATACTCTACACAACTTTTAAACTTTCTTTCGTAGTTTGAGCCATCACATACAAAATGATCCATACAATGATCAAAATCTGTCAGACATGCATGTATATTCATAAATATCCATGACATGAAATGTTTGTAATATCTGCTAAATTTGCAAATTTTACCTGCCAGGTGACAGTAAGGAAATAGGAATCACCAGATTTTCCCCTGGTGTATCGCAAGGGAAAACATCAGATATGATATCGATTTCAATTTCTTGCCAGACCAAGAAGAGTTACAGAATGTCCGCCAAGAAGATGGGAACGTGTTATGTACTGAGAGGAGGTGCAATTAATTGTTTTTTTTTAACTACCGTAGAATTTTTCATTGTTGCAGTTTTCTTGTTTACCACTGTTGAAACTAGTCTAAAAAGCTCAGTGTGATACACACCAGCATTCAGCTAGACAATAAAGAAACCAGGCAAGCCTAGTTCAGCCGGACCGCTACAGAAAGTGCTAGCCTCTTGAAATTTGAACACAGGTCACCTACATGGAAAGCTGTGTCATTAACCACTACACCACAGAGCTGTACATTTGATGGGTGTCAGTACAGCCTCTTGTGTCTACCCTGAACAAATTCTATTTTGCCACTGGCCATTTCAACAGCTAATTGGCCATTCGTGAATAATATTGATACAGTTAAACTGGCTAACGTTTCTTACTAAGTTTACCTCCACCACAAATAGCGTCTATGAACTGTATGGAATTTGCCACTGGCTGTTTTACCAGTGTATTAGCCAGTAATAGGCTTTACCAGTATCTGCTAAATTATTGGAATAGTCAAGAATTGAGCAATTGCTAGCGAGTTTGCCAAAGCAAAATCTTTTCATGACATAAAAACATTTTGTACACAGAGTTGTAAAAAAAGGCTTTTGATGATCTGTTGTTATTTTGTACTAAGAATGGTGATATATTACCAAATACTTGTTTGAGTAATACCAAAGCACATAAAAAAACAATACTAATATTTTGCCATTAGGCATATATTTGTGTGTGCCTAGTAAAACAGGTTATTTCTTGTAATTCATTTTTGAGGTGAGGAGAACATTTTAAAATTCTATAAAATGTCCGGCACTTCAAAAAACAGGCAGAGAAGAAAAAAAATCAGTTTTCAGCTAATTAAATCAAATGTGACACCTTTTCCCATGCTATTTGAATATAATATCTAAGAAGGAAAAACTAAATCAAAGGGCGCCACTGGGAGGCCAGGTGCCCTGCCTGCCTGTCTGTTATTTGGCCATGATACTACTAATACTAAGTCTGGATAGCTAATTGGATTACAGATTATATCTTTTTTGTTGCTTTGGTACAATTATCAATAGCATGGATTTCAAAACTCTTAGTACAAGACGCTAGATTATTTTGTAGTGGAAACTTGCAGCTATCAATAGTTCAACCTTCAGAGGTTCTTCGGTAAGCGTGATGAATACTTTGGCTGAAATGCATCTAGTTTCTCTGCAGTGCAAATGCAAATAGTTTGAAGTTAAGTCTATCTAGTGTTTATGTCTCTCTCTCGTAATGTAAACAAGCACTAAGGGTCGTGAAATATTACCACATCCTTTCGTGAACAGCTCCAAAGCGATAACATTTTTTGCTAATTATCGGTAATAATTACTTAACTGAGCGATGAAAAAAATAACTTCTCATGCCAAAACACGTTTCGGAATAGCACCAGGTGTATTCATATACTTTACCCACATAAGGGATGGGCAGGGACCACAATTTCTACACATTGCAGCTACATGCCACAATAAGTCCTTTGCTTAAGTACATTGTCAACCTAGTTTGGCTGTAAACAACTTACATTACTGTATGTAGCATACAGCAACTCATTTATGATTACGATCAGAAAGGGTTTTATGTAACGCTAATTACATAGAATACGGAATAACATACAGTGTACAGACAGCACACGGACAGAGCATCTCAAATGACACCCATCAGACTCCGGTCATAAGTAATGTACAACGCAAGGAATATGATGCCATTGGGACTCATAATATATGGCTGTGTTTACAGGCCCATTCTGATCATTTTGATTATTGTGTTTTTAACCAATCAGCTAAGCTCTAAATTAAACCAGCTGTGAAAAGATCTGACTTTATTGGTGAAACAAGTGATTTGAGGAAGAAAAATATAGAATGGGTACCCGAGTATACACAGCCCTAAACTATAAAGTAGACCGATACCATTTACAGTTATACTTTTAACTCCTTTCAAATGGCATTGCTCTAATGCTTGCCCTCACATTCATTATGGTGCAGGAAATGGGCAAGAAACCCTCGAATCCCGTTGCCAGAGGTCATCATTGGCTGTGACCTTTCCTTGAAATTAGTTTTGCCCGTTTCCTCTGGACTCTGATTGGGAGAGACCATGACTGCTTTTCCCGCATTCTGAGACGGTGGCATTCACCGGCGCCGGCATTTCCTCCCGCTTGACATATGATGGGATTATACGCTAATGTTTATTTCTCCTGCATCTACATCCATTAGGTGGACTCAGAGAAATCGAATGGGAAATCCTTAAAGGTTTCAGAGACAGAGAGGTAATGCAATTCCACAGCGAAAGTCATGACAAGACACACAGACACGGACCAGAAACGCAAAAGGTTCCGTTTACACAAAGTCTTGCTAATGTATGTTATGTACACACACACACACATCTACGTCCTGAGAGCACACATTGTATGCAAAAACACGCACACGTGCATGCACACACATATAACACAGGCACTGGCGTGCATAAACTTACACATATACAACACGCATACACAAACACACAAACCCGCACATATACACCCAAAAGCCCTGATTCCTGTCTGCCATACATGCTTTAGATATGCTCAACTGGTGGTTGAGAAATCAGTTGACGTGCAGCTCAGGTGACTCTGTTTTCGCCGAGTGCCTCTTTATACAACCAGTTTGCGGGAGTTATCAAAAACATGAGGTCGCTGTCAAAATGTCAATGAATTTTAATTCACCCAGAAAGTTAATGACGTGGGGACCATTAACGTCTCCCTCCATAGCAACGGGGGATTTCAGTCTGCAGTGGTGGAAGCAGTGCCCACAAGCCACATCGGCTTCCCTAGTTTTCGTGCACTGACTCATCTAGATGCGTTAAAAATCTGTTTGTTCTTAAGATGGACAAGGGACATGAGGAGTGTGTGTGTGGGTTTATGTGTCTGGACTTGTTGTTAGCTGACAGCGTCTGTCTGCCGGTACGATTCCACAGATAATCAAACGAGGACATCGCAAAAAAACCTTGCTGTCCAATCGCCTCCTAGCCTTCATTCCCCTCACCCCAATGGTACCAGTTAAGCTGTGTCTATGCACTTGCATTCTGCTGGCAAAAGCAAACTTTCAAAGCCAGGGTAGCACCTTGCTTACTGCAACATCTCTTGCTCTCTCTCTTGCCCCTGAGCCTCTCTCTATCCCCCTTAAGACGAAACAGCAGAGGGCCCCAGTTACACATCTCTATGTGTCTTGAGGAGCATTACTCTGCTAAGGGGAGGACTCCTGAAATTGTAAAATATGACCTCTACCAGGGACACTAAATGACGAAAAACTAGGGAAAATACACAACATGCAGATGCGACAGTCAGCTTTTCACCGTACAGTTGGTGGCCTTGTCATGGAGAAAATTAGATTAGAGAATGGAATCAGATTTTGTGCACCTCCACTTTTTTACCGTCAAATTACCATAATCCATTGCATAATTGGTCAAGTTTTATTCCCTTTCTGAGCTCGTCTATACAAAAACCTAAGTAATATGAGGGTTCTATTCATGGTTACATTGTATGAAATCATGGGATTGACTCTGACCCAGTTTTAATGCAACTATCAAAAAGGCAGACAAACAGACAGACAAACCTTGTATGTTTGTCTGAGATTAATCAAAGAATTGAGATGAATGAATCAACTGGTGTTCGCTGTTATTTCGTATTTCGTAAATATGCATTACCATTGCAACCTGCACCAGTCTTTGCAGGTGGAACCTAAAAAATATGTTTTTGCTTGGGATGGAAAATGTGAAAATTGTGGCATTCACTGTGTGGAGATTAGCGTTGCCATACTAAAGCCTACAAAAATACATCAAGGACAGGAGTCTGAAGATGCAATAAGTGCATACAACCAAAGACAAAGTTTAAAACAAAAAAAAAACACCACAAGATGAAAAAAACAGCACCATAAGAAAATAAAAGACAGACAACTTAAGTCCAAGAGTAGCAAGCCAAAAAGCCCCTCAAGCTTCTGATATTGCAAAATCTATTGATTAGTGTCCCAGCTCCTCACTTTGACATTAGCTAATCTTGGTTGACATCTGCTATCGACATCTGGACATCTGGACATCTTCTTAAGCTGTTTTATCATTTGCACATTTTTAGCAAAGACAAAAAGGGTGACAAAAGAGTCTGTGTCTACTTCCCCACCAGTCATGTATGCTCTATATAGTGTTCTTAAGAAAATATATCTCTGTATTTCCTATGTAGTGTAGTGTTCAGAAGAAAATATGGCCTTGTATTTCCTATGTACTGTAGTGTTCTAAAGGGAATATGGCCCTGCATTTCCTATGTAGTCTTCTTAAGGAACTATTGCCCTGCATTTCCTATGTAGTCTCCTTAAGGAAATATTGCCCTGTATTTCCTATGTAGTGTTCTTAAGGGAATATGGCCTTGTATTTCCTATGTAGTCTTTTTAGGGGAATATAGCCCTGTATTTCCTATGTAGTTTTCTTAGGTGAATATAGCCCTGCATTTCCTATGTAGTGTTCTTAGGTGAATATAGCCCTGTATTTCCTATGTAGTTCTTAGGTGAATATAGCCCTGTATTTCCTATTTAGTGTTCTTAGATGAATACAGACCTTTTATTTCCTATGTAGTATTAGTAGGGTTATATTGCCCTGTACTCTCGGCGTAGTTCTATCAAGGGAATTTAAAGACATTTAGGACTCAACCCAGCTCCACACATTACCATGATGAGATTAATGGCAGAAAAAGATTTGTGTAATAAATTATACAGAATTACATACAATTTACTTGAGTTAAATGATTAACTCTGGCGGCTAACATGATTTATTTTAATTCACATTCTTTGTCAACTCATTTAGTGGTCTATTCAAAACTGGAGCACGCGTTTCTTTCAAGTGTTTTGCATGCTAATGCATAGTTACTGACCCATGCTGTGGCATCTAGCTTCGCTACCCACGAACACCATTGCCACTTGGTCAGTGGTCACCGCATAGATTCATCTACTAATAGTTGTGTTGAATCCCTTTGAAAAAATAATGCATTTTGAGAGCCCTCTCCACAGGCACTCCGCGCTTCATGTTCCGCCACCGTTTTCACAAAGTTATCGTTCTGCCCCCATTCAGGAACTAGAAACCACTGGGATGAATTGAGCCTCATTTAGGTTCTGACTAGGAAATTGCCAATGTACACTATGAATAATTACAGGGCTTGGCTTTGACTGGAGTACTGCGAGGCTTTAGTGCAATAAACACTCTACTTCCCACCAACACATATTTCCCATCACATGTACTGTATGCCCAGGCACACACCCGCTTCCACCACACACACACACACACGCACACGCACACACGCACACACACACACACAAACACACACACACAAACACACACACACAAACACACACACACACAC